>JAVQJL010069231.1:0-29570 GCA_036024295.1 Nannoperca obscura
ACAGGTGGGAGTAATCAAGAAGGGAGGGAAACCAGACAGAGACAGGAAGGTACAAAGAGACAGACAGGAAGTACCAAAATAAGACAGAACACCAGACAACCCAACCCAACACATGACAAACGCAGTGGTGCAAACTGATTTGTAGTAATATTCTTCTCCTCAAACCTATATATATTAAATGTTGGCTAGTCTCTGAAGCAAGATGCAAGCCAGCCAGTAACACCTCTGGCTAACAACCAAGCACAGTTTTAGAATAACATTCTCTGACCTCTCCAATTGGTGAGAACTAATTTGTACTCGGTGGAATATCACTCACAAACACAACAATAACAAAAATCCCCAAACTGAACTGAATAAATCTGACAGTATGGGAGTTCCTCTGCTGCTCTACCAGACTCCACACCTCTGGGAAGCCTTTTCACCATGTTGTGGAACCTGGCTCCAGGGTTTTTCTTCCATTTAGCCACAAGAGCATTGGTGAGAGCCAACCAACACTGATGTTGGTCTGTAAGTCTTTGCTAACGGTCGGCCTGTATCTGGCAGTTAGCCAGGACGCTGGCTCAGGGTGATGCATCTGTGCCAAGGATAAATCAGCTGCAGGGAAACTGGCAGTTATACCAGAGCTATCATGAAACCTGCACAGGGACGTTGCCCGGGTGGTCTGGGTAGGTCTGGTCCTCGGTAGGTATGGTCCTCTGGGAGGTCTGGTCCTCGGGAGGACGGATCCTCTGGGAGGTCTGGTCCTGGGGAGGACTGGTCCTCTGTAGGTCTGGTCCTCAGGAGGTCTGGTCCCTGGGAGGTCTGGTCCCCGGAAGGTCTGGTTCTCGGTAAGTCGGGTCCTCTGGGAGGTCTGGTCCTCGGTAGGTCTGGTCCTCGGTAGGTCGGGTCCTCGGTACGTCTGGTCCTCGGTAGGTCTGGTCCTCGGTAGTTCGGGTCCTCGGTAGGTCTGGTCCTCGGTAGGTCTGGTCCTCGGGAGGTCTGGTCCCCGGTAGATCTAGTCCTCGGGAGGTCTGGTCCTCGGTAGGTCTGGTCCTCGGTAGGTCGGGTCCTCGGTACGTCTGGTCCTCGGTAGGTCTGGTCCTCGGTAGGTCGGGTCCTCGGTAGGTCTGGTCCTCGGTAGGTCTGGTCCTCGGTAGGTCTGGTCCTCTTGGATTGCCGCCCACATCGCTGATTTGTTCAGCAGTTGAAATAGGCCAGTTGTTGTGCCCACTGACGGCCAAAACTTCAACAAACAGTTGATCTGCTCTGTTCGGGGTGTTTTAAGTCAACTTACAAAAGTAACAACTCTCAACTTATTTCTTTGTGTAAACATAACATTATGTTTGCTCACACAACTTCTGTGAGTATGGTGGGACAGCTACTTCATCCCACAAAAGCAAGCAAAATAAGAACAACATGCCAGATACCATGAGCTCACTGTCAGGCTCAATGAGGTGCTACGTCAGCATGTGCATGGCACATGGATGGGGTTGAAGTCAGGGCTCTGTGGAGGTTCTTTCTCACCAAACTGGGAAATCAATTTATTTACGAACTTGGCTTTTTGCAGCGGGCATTTGTTTGTTGAAACAGGAAAGAGACAAATACAAACTGTTGACACAAAGTTTGAAGCCTGTTGTTATTGTTCTCATGTCAAATAATCCAGACTCTTGTCGTGCTGCTTGCCAGCAGACACAGCAGGAGAATCTGAAACTGCAGCCAGAAAAGTGGAAGCGAACTTACTTTCCAAAACTGGAGAAAGAAATCATGAAATCTGGTTCAAAATAGAGCTGTGAAGGTAGACACGAGGTTCTGGAGTTGTGCCAGAGCTGCCGGTTTTCTGTTGGACTGGTAGGCTAACTAGCCAAATTAAGGTAAAGATAGAACATTATTTATTCTGAGGTGGGTTGATTGAAGAAAATTGGAAGAGTGCAAATATAACACAATATATATATAAAATATGAATGTATACAATTTGTTTTTATGATTCACTTTTACAAATTATATTAATAATTCCTCAGATAAATAAGAGGATGTAAATCATTGGTTGTTTTCTTTAAGGAGACTGTGGCATATTTTGCTTATATATATATAAAAAAAGGAGAACGAGACATTTCATATTTTAATTTGAGTTCTTCCAAAAATATCTAATCAAGCTTCCTATCATCCTTTTTTCTTTGTCATTTTCTATCTCTACTCTTATTCTTTCCCTCTTAATACTGACATTTCATCTTCATGTCTGTGTCAATACGCTGCATATTTTGGCATATTATTAGCTTTCTGCTCATCTGCCTTCAACTCCAGCACTGTTGTCTCTGCCACGTCAAGCATGCTGATGTACAAGTGTGTAAAAACGAAAAGAATGGTGTTTGTGATCTTGTGTGTGCGTCAAGATTCGTGTCACCTTAAACATTTAGTGACAATAATCAATTCAGATTAAGCTCCTGAAGTGAAATCTGAAAGCGAGCCTATCTGATGTGTCTCTTCATAAGTTCAGTGTTATAAAAGTCAGGAACTAGCTTTCTTATCTCTGAGCGTTCTATCAAGCTGGAGTATCACTCAACCCACGGGCTCTTAAGTAGTTTTTAGCTACCAAATGAAATTCAGCCTGGGACCCAAAAAGAAAATGTGCTTCTGTCGCTGTGGTGCTCAGTCTCATTACAACATATTAGTTCTCTTGTCATATGGGAGCCCAGCACAAACTCCAGTTTAGACAGACAATTACTGCATTTATCAATAGGCCAGCCGGCAGGTGAGTGGGAGTTTGGAGTAAATGCATTTGTATTGTGAAATTCAACCCGAAATGCAGGACACACCTTCACTGGCCCATGAGCAAGGCACCAATAAAGTGTGATCTTTCCAACGTCTAGGCAGATCACAGGTAGTAATGCAAAGCAAGTGAATGAATTCATCAGAAAATATAGACTAACAATAAAATACCTACAATCTTTACCTGCCCATTCACTTTCAAGGTAACTGCAGAGCAAGAGCACATCCCATAATGCATTGGGGTTAATCAGGGATAAACACAGCCCAAAAGAAAGGTTTATACAGTTTTGGTAACCTTTATAAAATGACCTTTATGTTTCAAACTAGCTATCTTGTTCAGTAGCTAGCTAACGTCTTCTTTATCCCAATCTTCCCTGTGATCAATCATCTTACTTGCAATCTGACTGGAGACAAAACAGCCCGTGAGAAAGGTCTCCGGTTCTCTGATTGGCTGATTTCGTACAGAGCAGGAATGTTCAAAGAGGTGCAGAATAGATTCTCTGCATTAAAAAGTCCAGTCATCCATCTCACGAGGAAGTGCTTGTTACAGTATGTGAATGTAGAACATGTGCCACGTTGATGTTTGGTGTCTCAGATTTCGTCACTCCCAACAAGAAAACACCGCACAAGTTGAGCACAGCAGGGAGTGGAGAGTAACCATGATACGTATGGTTTCACTCTCACTGTCACTCCGACTCTCTTTTCACAAAACAATGCTTCTTTAAACTCTTTTAGTAAATATCTAAAACATTAGAAACAGCTGTTCTGTGGCTGGAGGTGATAAATATCACCCTATAATGTGCTGTAAAAACCTCTCATCTGACAGTGTTGAGATCAACCATGACATGTTTTCACTCTTTTTGTTGTTCTCAGTGTTAAGTACTTAATGTCTTTTTTGCCACTGTTATTTCAGTATATTCAGATGATTTAATAATTTGTTACATTACATGAAGTCTTTTGACTTTGTCATGACTTTAATAATTTAATCATATTCAGTCACTACATGCTATTAAAAAATAGAGCCAGATTCTGGACAGTAGTGTGTTATGTCAAATTCTTCATATATTTGATTTGTAATGTTTTTGACATGACATGTTGAGTAATACATAACTTGAGTTTCATGGTGGACTTTCTCCTTTTGAGACATTTACAGAACGTTAGTCAGACAGTCGCAGCGTGAACCTCAGCATGGCGGCTGCACTCACAGACACACGTCAAAACCATTAAAACAGCAATCCTTCAATCTCTTTTTGAGAATTGTCTTTCTTTCCATCTCTGTTTCTGCACCAGATCAACCAGCTCCCTCACTCCCACTTCTCATCTTATCCACTTCTCCATTACCTCAGTTTGATCCCACAGCGCTCCCTGTGTCCCTCCCACACATAAAGTACACACTGTCAGGGTGTTACATGAAAGACAGGGGAGATCTGTAGGTGATACTTCTTGAGCAAACAGCCACAAATTAGAAAAAAACTGTAATTACATATGAGCAGAAAATAAAGTTCTGCTAACACCGAAAACCGTCAAAGTTGCGCAGTTAGCAATCTAGGCAGCTCAGCTACCATTGACTTCTAGGAGAGCAATGGTTTATAAAAAGAAATGGTGCAACGCTGCTAATGGTTGTAATAAACAAGCCATCATCACTGTTTTCAATGTCATTTATTCTGTAGTCTTACTTTTAAAAGATGACTAGATGGATGCTGCTGTTGTCAGCTGCTCCAACTATTAACTTTGGATAACTTACTACTTGCAGGTGTCTTGCTAGCTGCTCTCTTGCAGACGGGGCCACTGCCGCCCGCGATGAACCCAAACATCAGAGGTTTCACTGTCTGCAAGAATGTGTTCAGCTCTATTCACTCACATAAATCACCTGGCAGAACGGTTTGGACTCTGTGGCTCCACATTTTCACAAAGGTCAACACTGTCGAGGCTGCATGCTCCTGATAGGAACAGTAAGAATTCAGTAAGTTCACCAAAGTTGAAACTGATTGTTGAAGGTGTTGTTACCTCGCCCTCGAGAACACATCCACTTATCGCAGAGATGCCACTGAAATGAAAGAGTTTGAGTTATTCAGTGTTTGACATGTTAATGTGACCAGGCTTTTAAAGTGCCTGTGTTTTATATTTACTCAGTAATAAAATAAAGATTTTTATCAACTTCAAAGTGCTGATGTAGTTTTATAGTTCTTTCTTCTACTTCATCTGTCTCACACAAACACTCACACTCACACATGCTTCAGGTGGAGTCGTCCTCAGTGGCCTGTGATTGACTTGACAAATGTGCTGTGAAGCAGTGCTCTGACAATATATACCCACCTGGTCTCATGTGGAAACCTTCAGGCTTTTCCCTTCACCGCTTCTTCTCCGCATCAATCATCGCTGATATCTGACGTGGCCATCATTCTCAATAAAACAATAAACACATAAAAAGCTGAATGTCACTTTCATCACCCGATGCATCATTCTCTATCATCATTACCATCATTGATATAATTAGGATGATATATTCACAGGTAGGCCTCCGGGGGAAGAAACTCACAAATGTAGGTTGTTGAAATCCTTATAGACAACAAACCAACAACTGTGAGACATCATTTTTTTAACTTTCCAACTCAGGGAACGTCACCAGAGGTGGAGCGGTCCTGTCAGACCCTGACATGGGCACAATGATCCCCACCTTTGTGTCTTCCCGTCTGGCCTGCGGTCACAGCCTGTTGTCATGACTCAGTCAGACCACCACATCTGCAGTGAACACAGCCTCCAGGCTCCTGCTGACTTCTGCTTTCAGAGCTGAGTTACGGTACTCCTTCACAAATCAACAGTCAGACATGCCATGGTGATGCTTTAAGATCCATAAGAGAATTACTTTTTCCATTATGCACCAAGACTGCTGTTTGTTCTTTAAACTCAATCCAAAAGGTGATGGAGGAGAGAAAACTTTAGAGCCAGACTTCCCAGGATGTCCTCCCAGTTCAGGACACACAGAGCAGACAGGACGTCAGTGGGAAAAAAGTGATGAACATAGGAAATCTTTCTTTTCCAGTGACAGAACTTTCTGAATAATTGTGAGAAATGTTTCTCTGTTGTACTCGTTTTGAATAATTATAAGACCATTGACTCTGTTGGAGCTGCTCATTATTTTCCAAAGTTTAATAATTAAACATGATTTTTTTTGGCTGTTATGTTTGACGGATATTTGAGTAGTTGGATTGCAACATTTGTGTCATTACTTTAGTTGATTTGAGTACTTAATGCTTTAGTTTTGAAGGTGCTGGGAAGCTCGAGCACAGCAGGTGAGTCTACAGGTTCTCAGGTTTAGGACCAGCGGGCAGCGACCTGTTTTTTATACCAGAGTATTAGAACCACTAACCTCTGTGTTGTCAGCTTGCTGAAATGGTCAAACAAACCTGCCTGGACAATGGACTTATTTTCCCTGTGTGATATTGGTTTGTTATTTAGTTTGAGGACAAATTGCCACAAAAGAATTAAACAGAATATATAAATCATGAACCCCAGACACAGCGTGTTACCTAACAGAATGATTAGGTATTAATATTAATCAATGTGACAGGTGAAATGAGGGTTCGCAAAGCTATTATATTTAGCTTTATCTCTATTAATTCATTGTTTGTAAGTGTTATTCTCTGTGCTAATAATGGTCTGTGTAGCATCAGGAATCTGTGAGAGAGACAGATAAAAGACTGGAGACAAGAAAACCAGGGAAATAATGAGAGAAACAGAGAGAGCCTGAAAAGAGGCCTTTCCTGCCTCCTAGTGGCATCATGGGTAAAAACAGCTCCTTGGGTGGCAGCAAAGAAACATTTGTGTAGCTCTGCTTCTGTAGCGTTGCATTTGTATGATAATGTCACATCCCTGCTGTCCAGGTGTATACATTAATCACATCACATCTGCTGTGAGGCTTGTTTCCAGGCTTTTATGCAAATCGACTTCCTGTTGAGCATCAAGGTTTATAGCAAAGTTATGAATTGTTTATGATGACTAAGGAATACACTGAAATGCACTTTAAATACTGTAACTGAACATTTATGATACATTATGAAAAACTGAGCTGCTGCCATCGTCAAGGTTGAGTTCTGACTTTTTCTTTTTGACAGAATGAATCAGTACAGTACAGTAATAACAGTACAGTCGATTTAACTAAACAAGTGGCGATTCAGATGCTTTCAGGGACACATGTTTCACTGTGTTTAGGATTCATTTGGATACAATGTGAGGAACTGTTTTCACTGACTATTTTGCAGGATAGTGGATGTGTGTGTGTGTGTGTGTGTGTGTGTGTGTGTGTAGGCTATTTGTTCATGTTGACTGTGTCGGTGACGTAACGGCCGCTGGTCCCCCCCCCCCGTCCCCCATCACACACACACACACGCGCGCGCGCGCGCACACACACGCAGCCAGGCAGCAGCAGCAGACGCTCGGTGCTGCTCTCAGTCTGCGGAGCGGAGGAGGAGGACCGACGGCACAGGCTGTAGTTATGCCTCAACTCTGGGAATATATATCTCCCCTCGCTCTGTCACTCTCACTCACGCGGGCTGCTTTTCCTTCTTCTTTACTCCCCTCCACTTCACTTTTACCCGTCTGCTTTCTTTTGGAGACGTCGGCGAGGAACGCCAGTCGTGCGTCATGATTCGTCTATGCGCATTATCTCTGGATCTTTAAAAAGTGATTTATTCTGTTTTGCCTGGACTAAAATGAAGCGCCTTTTCTGTGTGAAGGACAGGAGATGCAGCGTTTCGTAGCCCGGGTCTCTCTCTCTGAATATTTGGCTGCAGCAGCTGGTGATCTGCGTGAAGACTGAATAAGGAAAAGAGGGTTGCACTAAGCGGCTTTTTCTCCCTCGGACTCTCTGCCTCTGATAATGTGCCAAGTCCATCCACCACACAGGATCCCGCTGATTTGTGAAGCTTTAGCTTTTTTCATTTTCCAGGATTGATGTTTTTGGGGGGAGGGATTTTTGATATTTTTAGTTTTTTTCAAAGTGAAGGTCAATGGAGAGATTTGCGCATCTCCAGTGCATCACGGTCCAATTTTAACGCTAAATAACGGCGGTGCGCCTGTTTACTGGTAGCCTGTGTGTGTGTGTGTGTGTGTGTGTGTGTGTGTGTGTGTGTGAGAGTGAGTGTGTGTGAGTGAGTGAGTGTGTGTGTGTGTGTGTGTGTGTGAGCGCCTCTACCTCCTTTTCTGCTCTCCACACCGTGAGAACTCCCCTGTTTTTTTTTCTTTCCCTCCAAGGCTCACGCTGTAAAGTTAAATGCTGGATCTATATTTCAGCGACCATTTTTGGCTGTAAAAATGCTGAGCGGCGTCCTCTTTCTGAGCGTCCTCACGGTCACCAGCCTGTCACCATCCGAAACGGAAAGCCGCAAAACTTCAGCCTCCAAAGAAATCTGCAAGACCCGCTGCGCCTGCGAGGAGCGGGAGAACATACTGAACATCAACTGTGAGAATAAAGGATTCACCACCGTCAGCCAGTTCCAGGCGCCCCCAAATAAAATCTCCCAGCTTTTTCTAAATGGAAACTTCCTCTCACGGCTCAGCGCCAATGAGTTTGTCAATTATGGCAATGTCACTTCACTGCATCTTGGGAATAACGGCTTGCAAGAGATCCGAACCAGCGCGTTTAACGGGCTGCGCTTCCTGAAGCGGCTCCACTTGAACAACAATAACCTGGAGGTGATTAAAGAGGACACCTTTGCAGGACTGGAGAGTTTGGAGTATTTACAGGCAGACTATAATTATATCAGTGCCATAGAGCCAGGTGCTTTCAGTAAATTAAATAAGCTCAAAGTGTTGATCCTAAATGACAACCTGCTGTTGTCTTTGCCTCCCAATATTTTCCGCTTTGTGCTCCTCACCCACTTGGATTTACGTGGCAATCGACTAAAGATGCTGCCGTTTGCCGGAGTTCTGGAGCACATAGGCGGCATCATGGAGATCCAGCTGGAGGAGAACCCGTGGAATTGCACCTGTGATCTGATTCCCCTCAAATCCTGGCTGGACACCATTTCTGTGTTTGTGGGGGACATCGTGTGTGAGACGCCGTTCAGGCTGCACGGTAAAGACATCACCCAGCTCATAAAGCAGGATCTGTGCCCGCGCAGGAATGCTGGTGAGCGTGTTCACCCTCCCTCTGACTCTCACTTTCAGGGGGCCCTGTCCCCGACCTACCACCCCGGCATGATCACCCCCACCCGTACCCCAAAAGCTTCCCGCCCGCCCAAAATGCGCTATAGGCCCACGCCTCGCATCACAAAGGACAAACATGTCTTTGGGCCCATAATGGTTTACCAGACGCGCTCCCCGGTGCCCATGTTGTGCCCCAGCGTGTGCGTGTGCACGTCACAAAACCCCGACAGCGGACTGAACATCAATTGCCAAGAGCGGAAGTTGCATAACATCAGTGAGCTGAACCCCAAGCCGTCCTACCCAAAGAAACTCCACCTGACCGGTAACTACCTACAGATGATTTACAGAACGGATCTCACTGAGTACAGCTCACTGGAGCTGCTTCATCTAGGAAATAACAGGATAGCAGTGATTCAGGAGGGCGCATTTGAGAACCTAACAAACCTCAGACGGCTCTATCTCAATGGGAATTACATTGAATCACTTTCTCAGTCACTCTTCGCTGGCCTGCAGTCGCTCCAGTATCTGTATTTGGAATATAACATAATCAAAGACATTTTACCCCAAACGTTTAACTCTTTGCATAACCTTCAGCTGCTTTTCCTGAACAACAACCTGTTACGATCGCTCCCTGACAATGTTTTTGGTGGCACCATGCTAACGAGGCTCAACTTGCGGAATAATCATTTCTCCTACCTTCCTGTTCGAGGGGTGCTGGACCAGCTGTCTGCGTTCATCCAGATTGACCTACAGGAGAACCCCTGGGACTGCACCTGTGATATCGTGGCTCTCAAAAACTGGATGGAGCTGTCCAGTACCAGTGTAGTGGTGAACGAAATCACTTGTGATTCTCCTTCCAAACATGCAGGTCGCCTGCTACGCTCCCTCCGGAACGAGGCCATCTGCCCCGAGCCCAGTGAGGTGCCCCCACCACAACATGCCCCCCCTACAAAAGCTCCAACACCAACAAGCCCTGGCACTGAGGCTCCCACCCCCTCCTCAGCTCCTTCTTCTTTTAGCGCAGTCCGCCCCACTGACTCACGTCTCCACACTCCTGAGTTACACCCCGAGGTCCCACTCTCAGTCCTGATTCTTGGGCTTCTCGTGGTTTTCATCCTTTCAGTCTGCTTCGGCGCAGGCCTCTTTGTTTTTGTTCTGAAGCGGCGCAAAGGAGTGGAACACGTCCCCACAGGCGCCAACAACCTAGATCTTAACTCTTTCCAAGTGCAATACGGCTCCTACACTCCAGAACTGACCCATGATAAAACCTCTGAAAGCCATGTCTATAACTACATCCCCCCACCTGTGGGCTCCATGTGCCAAAACCCTATTTACATGCAGAAGGACGGGGAACAGGTGGCGTATTACCGTAACCTGAAGGAGCTCAGCTTTGGGCCCCTGGCCGCAAAGAAGGATGATGTCCTCACCCGCAGCCCAGGGGCGTACACCATCAGCACAATGGATTTTATGGATAAATCTCCAACCTCATGCGGTTTGACCACCCCGGAGCCCCCCGAGATGCTGTATCAAAACTTAGGGGAGAGGCCCAACAAAGAGCTCCCCACAGCTGCAGGCGCCCCACCTTTCCACTACAACTTTTGCACTTTACCTAAGCGACCTTGTGTCGTGCCCCCTTACGAGGCTGCTACAGCCCGACGGCATGTCGCCAACCAGGACAGGTTGAACAAAACTGTGCTGTACGGGACCCCCAGGAAATACTACGGGGCCGAACACCCTCCCAAAAACAATGAGCACCCACTTCTGCTCCCTGGGAAGCTAAAAACAGAACCAGACTACCTGGAGGTTCTGGAGAAACAGACTGCGATGAGCCAACTGTAAGATAGCGACAATGCCCCCCCCGACCCCCCCAGGTTCTGTGCAGCATTCATAATAACCACGCAGTTACTGTAATAATAGCCCTCTCTATATATCTATCTTATGTATCTGTGCTCAATCCTCCTTGATTGACTGGAAGCGAACAGAAGCCTTGATGATCTTTTTTCTCTCTTCCTTTTCTTTTCTTTTATTTCAAGATGTATAAAAGGAGAATAAGAAATATATTATTATGCAGTTCTATTTTTTCTCCCGGAAGATATAAATTATTTCTTCATTTTTGAAAAATGATATTCCAAAAGACTTGATGATGATGGCAGGTATTTAATGGGCAGGACTGTGTACAAATACGGCTTTGTGCTTTTCATGAAACTGTATTTTAATTTCCTTGTGAAAAAACGAAAAAGTATGAAATAACTATTCTTTGTAGAAGAGTAAATGCTACAGATTGACATTCCTGTACATACTTAGCATACACAGATAAATGGTGAGTGTTAAACCATAAAAGAAAACCTTTTCAACAATCCAAACAAGCGGCAAAATCTTACTATACTTAATCCAGAAAGTGCCTTTGCACTCAACTATTTTATCAACAACGCTCTCTGCAAAATGGAAATGTTCCTTCTTTTTTTTTTTTAAGTGCTGTATTTTAAAGAATCAAACCTTTGTGTAAAATAGAAGACTTATTTGTCTGTTTAAAATGAAAAAATGAAAAAAATGAAATTGAGACTGGGTGTGAAATGATATATGAGTTCTGGAGGGGGGGGATTGTGTTATTTTGCTTTCAATATGAAGTGTCTTTGGAGATGTACAACTTATAGAGAATATTGTATGCTATAGGAGAGCAATACAGCGCGGCGAAATTGCGCCATTAAACTTTCACTGAAGCACTTTGTCAAGATCCTGAGCTTGAGGTACATTTTCTTTAGACTTTGCATAATTATTTCTGGATGCTGCGTTGTGCTGTGTGTGTGTGTGTGTGTGTGTGTGTGTGTGTGTGTGCGTGTTATGTGTGTGTGTGTGTGTGAGAAACAGCTTGCATGCAGCTGCTCCTTCTCTCTTTCGTCTGAATGTGATGGGTCAGCTAATGATTGACGGGGAGGGTTTTTTTGGGGCTCCGTCTTAATAGCGACTGCTTACTGCATTCATCAACCTGACACAGCATTTTTAAGGTTTCGTCACATTCCCTCGTTCGTCTGACGGTGCACAAGCAACTAGTTTGATGGTGAGTGTTTTTCTCAGCAGGGATAAGATAAGGTGTGTCACAATATCACTGAGTACAGTAAAGTGATTGCATTCTAAAGAAGTACTGTTGCCTCGAGAGATATGCAGATTGACAGATGTGGCTGTGCTCTTTCTTGGGCATTGTAATCGTACAGGAGAGAAGAACTGTCATTGGTAGAGCAGTTAACAGTAGTGAATTGCTCCTTGTGGATAAGCAGTAAAAGAAAATGTACCTGTGCTGAAAATAGAGGGACGTCTGCAGCGTAGAGTACTGACGCTTCTAGAAACCATTGCTCATGAAACACAGCATCCCTCCACATCCTGCCGTTCAAAAATCACACCAATTATGTAGAGTGGAAAAACGTGGCTTCTTCTAACAAGCTGCTTCTTCGTCATTGATATCTCACATGAGAGAAGCTTTGCAGTTAGTGCAGCATCTGACGGCTGTGAATTGCTCTTGTGGATAAGCAGTAAGAGGAAACGAATGCGTCTGCAGCTTAAAGAGTACGGACTCTTAAGAAATAGTGTTCTGAAAATGATGGAGGTTTGTGTGCATGTTATCTTCCCCTGTGCATGTCCAGGCCTGTCCTCCCCTCTCCCTCAGCCCTGTGACATGGATGAGCTGTGTTACCCACTCCAATGCTAATTCTGTTTTCTGTCCTTTAACCCAAGTCGACATTGGCTCTTTGTATCATCTGTGAATGGCCTCCCCCCTTTTCCCTTTTGTAAGTCCCCGGCGCAGTGCCCTCCACCACCTCCTTCTCTGTCTTTTGTCCTCCCCCCCCCCCCCGCTGGATCTGTGCTGGCTATTGTGTAGCTGTCCAAGGTGCTGAAATGTGCAACAGGGCCGCGTTCCAATCTGACGGCTGGGCCCTGCTGAGAGCCCCGTGCAGGGGAGGGATTTTGAGAGGTTGCAAAGTGGCACGCTGTCGTGGTCTGTGGATTTACTGCAAAGTCTTTTAAGGGATTTTGGGGAGTACTTGTTTATTGCATGTCAGCTGGTTGTGTTTGCTGGTTATACATTTTGTGTTAATCACTATGTGGTTTGGTTGCACAGAAGGAATATAACATTGGAAACAGCATCTTAACTTGGAGGGGCTTTCAACCACTCGTCACAGGCTTCGGTCTTCTGAAGAAATCCTGTTTAAAGCTCTGAAAGGCTGCGAGTGGTCCTTGACTCAAGACATAGGATGTATGTGAGTTTTCCATTGATGCAAACATAAGTGAATTTGCTTTGCTGCTGTTCCGTGCATGCTAAAAACTGCTGTGTCTGCTTTTATTGTTAGCAGTTAAATTACTACTTCAGCCTTATTTTCATTAACAGTTTACTCATCAGTTAAACTGCTGAGATCCAGAACACCCAATGGGGTGAGGAACAGTCGGTCAGATGATCAAACAGATTATGAACAAGCCAACAGTTCAGCCAGATTATATAAACCAGTGAGCACACCCGAGATAACGGTAATGATGCTTCACTGCTCAGGAAAACAGCGCGTCCCAATTCTTTACTCCGTGCTAACTGTAGAGCTAATGTGCTAGAAACAAACCGCCTTCAAATGTGAAATGTTTCAGTAGAAAATAAAGAAATCCACACACTTCACCAGTTTATGCAGAACAGAAAGTGATACAATGCACAGCGACTTTTGATTTTTTCCCCAGCTGTGAGAAGCTTTGTGCAATGCATTGTGGGGGAAATTCAAAGTTCAAGCATTTTTTGCATACCTATTTTTTTGAGTGTACTTTATTTTGAAAGTTCAGCCATTTGAACTCTAACACACTCTGCTTCAAACTAGTTTGCCATTTGGAAGTGGGGCAAGCTCGCATGTGCACAACTACAAGCACGCTAGTTCAGCGGGTGAACGTGAACTAGGAAGTGCGTCTATTATCTTGCTCTGATGTTTAGAACAGTTTGGGTAAGAACATCTCCATTTCACTGAGCTTTCTCTTTCAAGTGAGATTAGTTAAACTTGTTTTCAGCAATGTTGCCGCCTCCGCAGAGCTCAGCAGTGTTGTGTAGCTTGGATGAACAGGAATTGTCCTTTAAATTGGAATCATTGCTAAATGATTTTTTCCCTCATCATCACATCTGCTGTCCCAAACTCTGCAGAGGTACATTCATATCCATCCATCTAGTAAGAACAGGGCCACTGACGGCAAATCCCCACTGGCTCATCATTTTCCTGTGATAGATTGTTTCAATAAACCAGTATTACCTCAGTTTCACTCAGCAAGCAGAGTTTTGGGTAATATTGTTTGCAGCAGAATTGTGCTGCAGAGTGAACGAGCTGCAGCTCTGAACACCTGAAGAAACATTCTTCTTTAATGTTGTTGTGTTGTTACTGCAGCGGGAAACAGGTCATTTATTCCAAATCCTGATTTCTTTTCTACCTGTTCCCTTTTTCTCCTCTTTATGCATTTACTTGTGGCCCCTTAGTGCCGTAACTTTTTTTTTAAACGCCGTATTGAGTTGCTTTCATCCATGGCTCCTGGTGCAAAGGCTCACCGCGAGCAGGGGAGATGCTGCAGTAAGCAAAAGCTGTGAACGCTGTCATGTGGGCTTCCTTTTTAACAAGCTTCGCCATTTCAGCTGCTGTGTGAATGGGAGGGGAGAAGAAAGAGAGTGTGAGAGGGAGAGGGAGAGATGGAGAGAGGCTGGGAGAGTTGAACGGAAGGAGAGAGAGAGAGAGAGAGAGAAAGCTGTTCATTGCTTTCCTTTTCTGAAAATGGAGTGATTTTCCTTCCTTGGGCACAATAGGTCCTCTGTGTCTTTTTAGTGGCAGTGAAGGAAAGAGAGGGAGTACTCACACGCATGCATACACACACACACACACACACACACACACACACACTCACACTCACACATACACACCCACAGATACACACACAGGGGATATATGGGAGGGTTGGAACATGTGCAGCCTTGCACACCAATGAGGAAGCTTTCTCCCCAGAACACTCTCCTCTCTTATCTTGCAGCCCTGGGACTCGTGTGTGTGTGTGTGTGTGTGAATAAGTGAGTGCATTCATATATTCATATACTGTATGTGTGAACTTGAATATCTCTGCAGAAATGCACTTTTCTTCTTTTTAGATAAGATTGAAATGCATAAATAGGTATTTTGTGGATAATGCTCTCCCTCTCTTCAGCTCCTCTCTCGCTCCCCTCTTTCTGGCCTCTCTCTATGAACAATATGATAGAGGAATATAAATTGGCATTCCTACAGTGTGGCTCAATGTGTGCATATGCGATTCAGAGATGACTTTGAAGCATAAGGGCTGTCACTTTGAGTTGATTTATAACAGGCGTTTCCAGGGTCTTTTCTGTATATTTATATGAATGTGTGTGTGTTGTTGCGTTTGTGCATTATGTTGCGTGTGATGCCAGATTTACACACATACCATTTTAATCATTTTGCTGCAGTCCATTGCTGTGAGTGTGTGTGTTGCAGGATGTTTGAATCCTTATTCCATCAGTCAGTTCAGCTGTTCCCCTTAACTCATTTCCAATTACGTCCACATCATCCTGAACTGTCGTTTCTTATTTTGAGGTCTGTGTTTAATTTAAGCCACTGCGCACAGTGTGTGCCTGACAGTAGTTGTTTTATTCAGGTATGTGACATCCTGCCAGTATCTTTTACCAAGGACACCTGGATACTCCCAAGGTGTCATATTTAGCAGGGGTGGGCGGTGGTCATGTGGTTTACTTTAGCTTTCTCTTTTCCCATCAATGACCTAAAATGTGTAAAAAGAGAAATGTGCTATCATTTACAAACATTCAGAGCAGCTAGAAGATCTCAGCTGTGTCTTCAAAAGAGAGACAGACGTCCAGATGGCAGATTACTGCTGTGTGTCATTTCTTTCTGCTGGTTCTTACAGTGTTTTTGGAATCTGTGGTCTGTGTGATAGCCTTGCCTTGGAGCACATTTTGTAGGGTTGCAGTTGAGTTTATTTATGTTGTTGTTGTAGGGGCCGGATTAAAGGGAAGCCTATTACAAAATGTGGTGTCTAAATGAACAGTTGCCAAAGGTTTTGGAATCGGTCCAGAATCCGAGGGGATCCATGTATAGTCTGCTCAGAGCCGTGTACAAGATGGGAACAGATGACGATGTTTCTCTGGCCATGCTTTGACTCACTCTTCACTCATTCCATGTCAGTGACCATGTTAGTACGTAACCTGGTGATCTGTGAATAGTTGCGATTGATGGCAGATGACACATCCTCCTATACATCTGATCATCTGAAGGACCGAGGCGTCGCTTTTAAACCTCTTCCATCAGGTGTGTGTATGAAATGCAAGCATCGCACTTATGTGATGCGATCAGTTATTCACACAAAGCGCTCAGAGCAAACACCACGTGTCGTGCGTGAGACGTTCCCATGGTGACCCATAAAAAAAACATTGTTTAAGCATGTCAGCGATCACTCACTCACCTGCCCGCTCAAAATAAACACCAGTCAAGAGAATTGCAAGAAGATAAAAATGCACACGTGAATAGAAAGGAGCATTTGAAAACGTTTTCTACGTTTCTTTTCCCACGAAGCAGTTTAACATCAGAAGAAATGTGGATCTTTAGTAATGGTACTCAGATCTGCTACTTAAGTACAAGTAGAAATACCGCAGTGTAGAAATACAAATAAAAGTCCTGCATTCTAACTCTTACTTAAGTAAAAAATATGAAAGTATTAGCATCAAAATATACTTAAAGAACCAAAAGTAAAAGTAGTCCTAATGCAGAACGAATGGCCTATTTCATAATGAGATTAGGGTCTAACTATGCCCCCGCTGATCTGGCCCACAAATTCACTTATTTATTTATGTATTTTTATTTGGTCCCTTCAGTGATGAAGTTCAACACCCCAGGTCTAAGTGTCTTCAACAGATACTCAATAGTACATATATATATACGTACTATACATATATTAGCGAAATGCACGTCTTGTGTCATGCTTCCCCCGGCTCGACAGCAGACTGCAGAGCCGTCACAGTCCACCGAGCTGCGAGAGACACAGCCGCTCTGGATACAAGGCACACTGCCTTGATGTGGTTACATGTAATTAAAATGTAATTAACTTCTTTGCATGTAATTACTGAGCCTGCTTAAATATTAATGTTTCTGTGATTGTGCTTGAGTGGATTATTGATTTACAGTTTTTCATGTAAAGGCAGCTGCAGCCTGCCATCTTGTTTACTCTTTGGTTACTGATGATCGTAAGCCAGAAGATTTGTTAAAGCTGCACTAATCATTATTTATTTTATATCAACAATACATCTAATGAATATGCGTAATGTGAAAGATAAAATCTGCATTTTCCTCAGTTCTCCTCAGCTGTTTAGCCTCTTGTAGCTCAGCCAGGAAGCTCTGATGCTCACTTGCCCAGCACTGATTGGCAAAAAAGACAATGCAGCAACTAGCTGGTGAACATAGTAGAGATTTTAGCAGCTAAATAGCCAGATATTTCCCTCAGGAGATGGTGGACACCAAAACAGAGCTAAAAAGAGAGTGAATGTGAGAGCAGGCTCAGAAATTACATGCAATTTGAAACCTGCATTGTTTCCACTCGTGTTTTCTAGCTCTGGTCAGCATACGTTTCTTATTACCTCCCCCGACTGTTGGTCAGTAGTTTAGCCTGAATCTGGCATAGGTGTGTTGAGTAGCATGTGTGTTGGTAGGAAGTCTGTACTGTGTTGTATTGTTGGCACTGATCCCTACTGCAGCACAGAGTAAGACACTCGTGCTGGATGCCCGGATGTCAAGCGGATATTAGACAGCTGCTTTTTGTTCCTGGTGTCTTCAGGTAGTGATGTTGTGTATATGACACTGACTGCAGGGGCTCACTTCCAGAGTGATAAGACAGATTTAGCTCGTCTGTGTAAGGGGTTGAATGTCACAAGTGTTTGAAGCAGTCAGGCAGATTATGTTGCGCTGCATTGTCAGGTCTCTGTTTCCCTGAGGTGTGTTAACTGATGGTGTCCTGACAGAATCCTGCTGGATAACTGCATTTTCTCATTTTACTTTTAATGTTCTATATCCGACAGCCCAAACCATATGGGCCAGACCATCAGTCATACATACTTTAGTTGTTAAAAGCATACATTTACATATTATTCACATCAAGTCTGTCCGTCTGCCAATAATTCAATAACTCAGCTGCCCTTTCAGAGATTAAAAGGTTTCGTCATTGAAGTCATGAAAGCTTGTACATGCTGCTTTACGCTGATCAAGGTTCTTGTACTTTCCCCTATCAGTCTAAACTATTAGATATCAGAGATGTTGAACCTGTTGAACTTATCTGTTTCAAGGCTGGATTCAATCCAACAGAGTGATACCACTTTATCCAAAGTGCTTTGGTATTGGGTGTAAGAGGTTGTCTTGCACGTTGTATCTGATGACATCTGCAGTGTTAGGTTTAGATTGGAGTTTGTTTCAGCAGTACAACATAACACAATACTGGAGATTGAGTCGTCTAATCTTAACTTTGTAAAGACCCTAAAGGACCATTCTAGTGTTAGCATGGTTTAACTCCTCAATTTAACTTTTTACACAGATCTTTCAAACGCCGTCTAGAGAGTTTTACATTTTGAATATGTTTTCCTACCATTCCAGATAGCCATTGACTTCCATTAATGTCTGTACAGTAAGACACTCAACAAACATCAAGTCAACATGGATTTATTTCTGCCCTTCATTTGAATTTCTTCAGCTAAAATGTAAAGTAAACATGATTGTAGCAAAACTACTAAAGCTTACAAAAATGGGCAGGCTGGTTCTTGAGTTCATTATTAATAATAATAATTAGTTTTTAACTGAGGAAGCACAATAATACTAAGTACTTATGGTCGAAGTTGAACAGGAAGTGGGTTTGTAAATTGTGATGAGTTTAGGATTTAACGGTTTTCTCTTCTAAATAATTTGGTCTTTATTTGTAGCCGGTATTTTCTCCTGATTGCTTGTGTTTCTTGCCCCATCAGCCTTTGTTTTAGCGGCGTAATTGTGATCCCATATATCAGTGATTAACTGAGAAAACAACCCAGATATTAATTAAGTAGAATTATCTTTTGGACATAAGCAAATCTGTTTTTGTAGAAAATCATTCCTAAGGTTGAAAGCTATGTTAGCAAAAATAAAACATTTTAGTGGGGGTCAATCTATAATTTCCAACTTCAAGAATAACCTTTCACTCTTAATAATCAAAGAGAGATTAACTATTAGCTAAACGTTCCACATGACAAGTGTCTGCAAATGATGTTGTCTGCTCTCATTTCAAGCAATTTATGGTGGAGAGGTCCTTCAGTTTATCGCACATCCATCTGGATGGTGTATTTCTGCAAGTAGTTCTTAAGATAAGGTGAATGTGATCCATCTACATAACTGGGTGTAAGACATCCTTGAAACTGTTCTACAGCAGCGGAATCAGTGAAGATCTCAGCTTTTCCAGCAGTACAGAGGTGCTACGCTGCTGGTGGGGTTTGACTTCTCTGTTTCTTCAATCGAGGTCGGAGGAGCTCGACCAGGAAGCACCTCCTGTGACAGGAGGAGAGGAGAATCAATTACAGATAGAGAGGGAGACCGAGAAAGGAAAGACTGGCATGGATGTAAAAAGGGAAGGAAAAGAGAAAGACAGAAGGATGGTGGAGGCCAGGACAAGGGGGAGAAAAGATGGAGAAGAGAATCAATACTCTTAGTTCAATAGGCTCATTGGATGTGGTTTTCCCAAGAAGGAATCCTATTCATGTGTGTGCAGGAATGTGTGAGAGGACACTAGCAGTGTGTGTGTGTGTGTGTGTGCTGCAGTGCTGCATAGCTCCAGGTTTCTTGATCTGGTCACTGTTGGTCAAATGGGATTTGCCTCAATTTTATGGTTAACAGAAAGTAATAGCATTGGACTTCTCTATAGCCCAGGGGTGAGAGGGAGACTAGTGGGGATTGGGGGTTGTGGTGGTGTTGGTGAGGGGTGGGAGTGTGTGTGTGTGTGTGTGGGGGTAATAACACAATGAAAAGAAAGAGAGAGAGAGAAAAACTAAGATAGCCCACCCTGAGGCCTGTTCAATTATTGAGAATTTCCTCTAACGAAGCTGCCTCACTTGAAATCACAACCAAATCAATGCAGATCTTCAGGAAGTCTTGTTGTTGACTGAAATTATATGTACATGAAAATCAAAAAGTCTGATTTTAACTATTTTTGGGGGCTAAATTAATATGGACCTAATTTATTTAACCCTTTAAAAAAACACAATTTCTTCAATTTCCAATTTCAATTTCTTACCAGTTTTACTGTGTGTCAATACAGTTTGGCAATTTGATTAAACGTGCATTTATTTAGGAATGTTCACCATGAAATCTTGTGTCAGAGCAGAGAGGAAGGTAGAAGAAGGGAAAAAATTGGCAGTGATGGAGGACAAGCAGGAAACACAGAGGACGCAAAATAAGAAATGACAGCAGGAGAAAGGAAATCGTAATTAAGATCACATTCAAACAAAATGGAAAATTAAACATCAGAAGGAAGAAATTAAAGAAGCAATGAAGAGAGGAAGATGTGATGAAAGAAAGAAACATGAACATGGGAGGGAAGAAAATATGTGGAATTAATGAACACTGGCACTTTTAATCCCACCTATTTAACATTAACTCAGTCCTGCGGCTACACAGTGAAATACAACAACATGTTTCATAAAGTACAGCTTTAATAGAACTATTACTGTGACTGACATGTACGATTTGCATATATAACATGAATTATAACTAAGCTTGAGATGAAAAGAAGAAGAATGGGTGGAGAAAGGGAAGCAGCAAACCAAGTTAAGAAGAAAGAAAGTTCAAACTTTATAGAAGGTTCTGAAATGTAATTTGCAGAGAAGGTTTACAGTAAAAACACATTTAAAAAGTCACAGTTAAACAATAAAAACTTTAAACCAATGCGCTCAACACGCACCTCCAGCCTATATTACTGCATCAGTTAATAAGAACAGCACAGTCAATAGTTATTTTATTGTTGGAGGCTGTCTATAAATGAATGGATGAGTGGATACTACGGGGCTCAGCGCTGATTGTTTGCCCTTTGAATAGATTGCTGCTTCTCTGAATGGCTCAGCACAATGTGGAGAAAGTCTTGCTCTCCTACTCAGCACTCACTCGCACTTTTTCCCACTCAAGGTTAACACTCAAGCCTTCTGGGAAGCAGTGAGCTGCTCTCATTAACTCATTGATTCATTTGTTTTGTCTGTTTGGCAGTTTTCCTGCTCCACATGGATTCTGTCTTCCATATTTTCTTCCTTACTGTTTTCTTTGTGTCCTCGCTGCCTTTTTGCTCGCTCCTTATGTTGCCACACAACATTGGCTCGATCATTTCCTACTTTTTGTGTCATTTAGCAGAAAACAAATGATTGAATGTGGCAAGCTAACAATTCACATACTCGCATTATTTAGCAACGCTAAATTGAGAACACGGTTTATGGACACATTTTAAGACTTAAGACTTTTAGACTTCTGGAATATGCATCTGACTAGAGCAGGAAATGATGATTATGTAATATAGTAATATTATTGAGTACGGTCCAGACCTGCTCTGTGTGAAAAGTGCCTATAATATTAATAAAACTGAATTGAAATGTAAACTGTGTATTTTAGGAAACATTATGGGCTTATCAAATCATTATAGTGAACAACTAGCCAACTGTTGCTTATTTACACACCTAGCATGACCTGAGGAAAATACCTGGCTATTTAGCTGCAAAATCTCCACAACGTTCAGCAGCTTGTTGCAAACTTTGCTTGTCTGCTATTTGGTGCTTGGTAGTTAGTATATCTGGTACAGATGTGTTATTGTTTCTGAAAACAGCTGCTTTCTGCTGGAAACAAGGTTCACGAGAGCGCAGAGAGTGGATTACAACAGCTACAGGCCATAAAACCAAAACAAGCAGCTGAAAGATACTAAAAACGTTCAATGTGCAGCTTTAAGTAATGTAATGTAGTATGTAATTGTAATATCAGCTAAATTAATATAACTAGTGATGGACAAATACATAATTACGAATACAATCTTTCCACAAGGTCCATTTAGTGGTTGTTGTGGAGGTTGTGATGTTATTGCAGGAGCCCAGGTGTTGTTAAATCTGTGTGAATGGATTACTAAACTGAACACATGGTTTATTACTTCATGCTCATGTTTGATCATCCGTGCACAATGATTTCCACATAAATATATACGTTCCTCTGTACATTTCTGCAGCCCGTTACTCAATCTTTTTCTTTTAAGGGATTAACATGGACAGTGTTTGCAAATAATGCAACAAAATTACCAACACACACCAAATGCAATATCCCCTCATGCTGTACTTCCTGTCATAACATCAAAATCACCTCAACACCTCGTCTCACTTCCCCCTTTTCCTCCGCCGTCTGAAAACAATCCAATCACCCAGAATGCACACTGATACAAGAAATAAAGGCCATCTCTGATGAACTTTGTAATTTGGGGGAGAGGAAGGGTGATGATTACTCAGAGGAAAGAAAGTGTGGAAGATGAGGAGCAAAGGGAAGAGGAATGTGCAATCAGACGGGGCTTGATATTAATGAATTTCTGATTTATATTTAAATGACTCTCCACAAAAACCTTTCTCAATGCATACAAAAATATTATGGTTCCATCTATAAAAAAGAAGGTTCCCAACCACTTGGGTTTTTTTCAAAAGGGAATTATCTGTGGTCTATGACATTTTATTAGAAGTTTCCTTCCACATTCAGTGTGATTGCATAGCGTTACATCTGCGCAGTCTGCAGCTGGAAACACGAGGATGGACATCCCACAGCTCAACACTGCTCTCCACAGGTAAGTGATAACTCTCATGTCGTGCATGATTAACCGTGTTTGAGTTGTGTGATGTGGCATTTAACACTAGTAAAACGGAAGGTGACTTCTAAACTTTTAAATTCATATATTTTGGGGGTTTCTATTACATTTATTTAAAAAATGTGTGTGTCTGCATCAAAAATACGTTTGTGAATCCTTCTGCACGTATTCATTAATATTAAGACCCATCTGAATCCACAGAGGAACGGTAGATTTAGGAGAGAGAGCAGATTTCTCAGCTCACACATCGGAGCTGAGCTCTATTGAGTCCATCAAAGCATTCCTCATTGCCTCTTAATAAGCAGCCGTCTTTCAGGACTTCATGTATTTTCAAGTATACAAAATGATTCTGCCGACATTAACTACAGGCCCGGGAGGAGAGGGAACAAGGGAAGAAGAGAAGAGAGAAAATGAAAGAGAGACAAGGAGGGATGAGAGGTGCCACACACACATATTTCTGTTTTCCTGCCTGCATCGCTCAGCTGAACTGATTCTATCATTGAATCTCTCCATTTAATTTCCTTCCTAATTAGCTGCCTTTCATTCCCGGGGAATGTGCTGTCTGCTGCCCGGTCTAGCTGCGGCAGTCTGTTGACATGCCAGCAGTCAGAGTGTGTGTGTGTGTGTGTGTGTGTGTGTGCGCAGCTGTGGGGTAGGCCAGTTGGTGCTGAAGTGTGTGTTTGTGAGAAACTAAATCAATAGCCTGTTATCAGATAGGGCTGGTTAAGGGCCTTTCTCTCCAAGGAGTGAAGAGTTAAGGCCTCTTGGAAAAATGCTCAAGGCAAAGTTCATGTTTATTAACAAGCCCATGTACACACACACGCACGCACACATGCACAGGCACACATGCACACACAAACAGGCTGGGCACAGTTTAGTTATTCTGAAATGTAACAAAGAGCGCTGATGGCTCGGGAGGGTCATGCTGCGTATTACAGTTTGTGCGTGCGTGTGCATGTGTGTGTGTGTGTGTGTGTGTGTGTGTGTGTGTGTGTGCATTTTGGATTAATGAGTGTGTGTCAGGCATTAGTCTGGCTGTTCAGCTGGATGAGTGCACCTGTGTGCAGGGCTATTCCTGTCTGACAGTGGTTAACAGCGAGTCGCTATGACAATGTGACGCTGTGTGTGTGTGTGTGTGTGTGTGTGTG
This sequence comes from Nannoperca obscura, assembly GCA_036024295.1. Classification (NCBI taxonomy): domain Eukaryota; kingdom Metazoa; phylum Chordata; class Actinopteri; order Centrarchiformes; family Percichthyidae; genus Nannoperca; species Nannoperca obscura. The sequence goes on from JAVQJL010069231.1 coordinate 23,946, forward strand.
TGTGTGTGTGTGTGGGGGCTGCTGAAGTGTGTGACATGTAATACTTGACAACAAGTCGGTGCAGGCTGGACCTGTGGGAATATTCCAAGTCAATATTTCAATACAACACCCACAATCCCCCGCAGCCAAAAGACAGGAAGTGTAAACAGGAGGCGTAATAAGCGAGGGATTTTGTCAGACTGAGGTGATATATGGAGGTTAACAAGGTGTGTGTGTGTCAGTGTGTCTACAATGTTCTTGAACAATTTCATTCTATAAATGCCTGTATTTCCCCTTCTGTGTATATCCAACAGAGCCTGGTGTTGTAGCCTAGCTGCACACCCTCCTTCACACAGCTGAGATATGTGAGCAGGCTCTAAAGTGTAGGGATCCATAACAAAGTGTGTGTTTCTGGTATCTAACACTGTGGAAGAAGAGCAGAGGAAATAAAATGTAGTTTCCGTACTGCATTGTGGATGGTTACAACATTTGTGTTGATAAAATGAAGAGCTGGGAATTCAGAGATTTTAACCACCTGAGGAGGCCGTCGAAGCCCACGATGGAGCTTACGATTACTACACAACTAACACGATACACCACCAACCACATTCTGAAATCCTTTACAGCCAATATCTTTAAATGTGGCAAAACAATTCAGCGAAATTTCAATAAAATGAAGGGGTTTAGTCATCAGATGTGATGGGAACAGAAGTTTTTTTTTACAACCTTTCTTCGGACGGTGGGTCGGCATCTCCACAATTTGGATTAATGACCTCAGCATTTCTAAAATCCTGGCAACAGCAAATTACATTGATGTGGTGCTAAAATGCATATCAGTATTGCAAAAGTATTTTATGTTCCCTGGTAACATCAAGTACCAATGGAAGTGCTCGAATAGTGTTTCCCTCTCATTTGTGCAGTGTTTCTTGAATAGTTCCCATACCAGCAGATGGGCTTAGGGCCTACGTTAGGTTATGATGTCTAATAACACTACTGGTTGGGGGTACGATTGTGTTCAGGTTAAGGTAGCACATAAAGGAGAGACATACTGACAGGATAACAGACTTTGACACAACTCAGGAAACAGTGTGGAGCACAGAGGAAGGTGAAAGCGTGGACGTTCTGTATTCATCACATGAAGGAGTCGTTGGCTGTGAAATTCTCCCTCCAACAATGATCATACAAAGTGTACAAAAGAAAATTACGTACTAGCTTTTTCAGATGCAATCATATGTTGGGTTATGTATATGTGTGTGTATATATGTGTATATAAATGTTGAAGTGTTGACACATGCAGAACTCCCAGATAGAGCTGATATCCATGTTGCCACATTACCAGTCAAGTCAATTGTGTTATTATTTATTAACTAGCAACAAAAATGTCCCTTTATATTTGAAACGTAAAGTTGCACTTTCCCAAACCTCAGATGTTGCACTTAGGGCAAAAAGTGTGTTGCACTGTAAAACTAAACTAAACATGTCCCAAATGACAGGCAACAGCACTTCAAGGTTATAATCCAAAAGAGGAAATCAATCTGTGTCATTGCTTACTCCTGGGAACTCAGGCCGTAAAACATGCATGTGACAGATGACAAAACGACGTGAATCTCAACGGCATCCATGTTTTTCCCCGGGTTATTTCCACAAACCAGACCACAGGAGGATTATTACTTCATATGTAATGCACCATTCAGTAAAGGTGAGGGTTAAGGTTGGCCTCAGAGAAAGTAGTCAGCACAAGGCCCTCACATTTACAGCAAGGCAAACGTGTGCAAGTGGGTGTGTGTGTGTGTGCGTGTGTGTGTGTGCGTGCTCATGCATATGCGTGTGAAAGCTGCCCTGCAGAGGATTTCATCCCCTGACTGCAGGCATCATGTCACATATTGATGCACAGCTTGATGCATTCTGGCAACTATAACTGTGAGAGCTACGGTAATGTGATGCGATTGAAACAGACATCGAGGTCATGCCATAAGGAGGAGCTATGAATGAAAAAATCCTTCATATAGCTGTGAAGGTCATTTCTGGAGCAATGGCCACGGATATGACTGGATTCCGATGCCAGCGTATTTGCCTTTAATGTATGGCATGACCATTCACCTCTAACTCTGCTGGTTAATCACTGTCACATGCCTCGCTGCTGGAGCATCTGCCACTGACATCATTTCATTATCCGACGCTCCAACTGCAGTCATATTTCTGAATTACTGCAGTTATATAAGCCACTGCTCCACCGCTATGCATTAAGGGGATTTCTATAGGAAACATCATTTAGGGACTCAGACATAGGGTCAGTCCAAAGGCAGGGGATCACAGTCTTTCATATAAATTCAAGTTATTCAGATCAGTAGAAAAACAATCTGAAGCACATTATCTAAAAGTGTTACTGTGCTACTTTATTTCTGCAGGGAACACAGCTGAGAAGATGCAGGTGATGTCTTTACAGTGCTGGAAAGTGACTACAATGAGTGCATTTACTACAGTGCAGTATATCTCTGAGGTACTTGACTGTGTTCATTTTAAGCTCATTTATTCTTCTACCCCAACACATTTCATAAAAAATTTTACTCCACAGCATTCATTTGACAACTTTGTTAGTAGTTAGTTTACAGATTAAACATTTGTAATTAACACCACATTTGTTAGTACCTCTGTACCGTCACTGCCATACTATACAACCTTTGAAAAAGAAGAAGGTTGAACACACTTTTATAGACAGTATCATGCCGTCTAAAAATAGACCCGTCTTGAAATACACCAGCACAAAGTGCGTGTTTCACCTCGTTTTAGGGAAATTATAAACGTTTCTATCTGTATTTTTAGTATTAACTCTTTCAAAAGTCCCGTTCATGTTGGATTTACAGTAAAACACAGATTTCCTGTCATGGTCTTTGGTAGTTTTGAACTTCCACGATGACATTTTGTTCGACGTCCTCCATCGTTAGCTAGACCACATGTGTTGTGTTGATGCATTGTCATGTAAATAACAAACCCCAACGCTCAACTGGAAGCACCATGTCAAGTAGGTTAGCCTAGCCGACGTGACTGAACCCGACCCGAACATCATTTCAAAATATTAGTCCAAGTATCCACACTCACTAGTTGAAGTCCATGTATCTACACTCTAATTGAAGTCCATGTATCTACACTCTAGTTGAAGTCCATGTATCCACACTCTAGTTAAAGTTCATGTATCCACACTCTAGTTGAAGTCCTCTCACACTCTAGTTGGCCAGCCGCGAGCATGTGGAAATGTAACTAGTGACCCAGTGTTCAAAGGGCAACTCGGATCATCCTCCAGCTTGTTACACTGACAAACACCCGTCCAGATGTGTTAATCAAGAGCAGTAACACACGGTGTTATATCACCCGTGCATAAGTGATGCTGCGGTTCAAACAGACAGTGATCAGCCAGTGTAGAATAGAGATCTGTGCACTATGACTCTCCCCTGGTGATTATGTGCCGCTACCATAATGTTAGCTAACTTTACACACAGCAGATATTGCTGTGATATTGTCATTACTAAGTTATGTCACTGACTTTATGACTCTTCTCTACTTGTGTTGCTGTTACACTACATTTCAGCCGGTCACAGACACACTAAGAGTTTAACACTTTGTGTGTCAGCAGGAGACGTGTTTGTTGTTTCCTGCTCGTGCTCCCGTTCCACATGCTCTCAGTCAGGACACCTAATGATGATGAGTGATGTGTCGGTGGCGATATGAGCCGGCTCCATTAAGTGAAAGATGGGAGTCGGCTCCCGTCGGAGAGCTGATTTCTTTTCTTTTTGTTTGTTCTTGTAAAGTTATGTCAGGCGGCTACCTCGTTGTACTGCTGCGTCACTGCTGCTTCCAGCGCTGTCGTTCTGCATCGAGTTAGATTATTCTTACGGCCATCAATAATAGAACACTTCATGTCATTTATATTCAGTTTAGACAAGAAAAGGTTAAGAGGCTTGTGCATGGTCTTGTGCTGGCGATGATGCTCATCAGTTGCCGCCTTGGTGTGGGCTTATAATAATTATTATAATTATTATAATAATAAAAAAATATACTAATAGGTGCAGGTGTTCTGACATGACAGGCTGAACAGTGTGTATGCCACTTCATGTTTGTCGGTATTTGTTATGACAACACTGTAGCCACTAAATTAAATGCTGAGATTTGAGAATGTGACAAGGACAAAAAACACAAAAGCGTTAAAATGACCAGAAAGGAAGCAGATAAAAACCCTCAAGGTTAGCTAAAGTTACCTGGAAGAGAAAACAAAAGATCCCCCGCCTGTCATGTCCATCACAGTTTCTTTCTTTGACCTGTTGTACTTGCCGTAGTTGTGCATGCACACAGTGTCTCCTAGGTTTAGGTAATGTTGCTCTGCTGCTGGCTTGTTTACCACCTGTCTGATTGTCTGACTGCTCGTCTCTTCCCCCGTCAGACTTGGAACACTGTCACCTTGTTCCCGGATCTTAGCAGTCGGTGAGCGCCATGTTATCATATCCGACAGAAATGAGTGATGGCCAAAACTGTGAAAGTGAAAGTAAGACCCAAGTTGTCATAAACTTGAATTTTCTATTAGGAAACTTTTAGAAGCAGGAACATTTTAATTTGCTTTTATATGAATGCTTCTTCCACCACTCTATCAGGTCGTTTGTGTGAAGCGGAAATCACTGATAAAGACATGAACCTGGCGAAATTGTTCAAATCACATAACTGTGTGATTGCCTGGCAAATCAATGAAATCCAATAAATCGTAGTTTAACCTCATCTTTATTCACAAAGACCTCACTCACAGCATGTCTTGTGTGCTGTGCAAAATGCCTGAAAGTACTTTATTTATTTTTTTAACCATTCTTCTTTTGGGAGTGGGATAGAAATCTGAACTCTGATCACGTTCTGCAGCTGAGAATCTCATCACAAAGATCTCTCTGCTTCCAACTCAATGGCCTGGTTCAGTAGTGGCAAGTTATTATAAGAGGAACTTCAGTGTTGTCTCAGAAGATGTGATGATTATCTCAATGAGTGTGTGTGTGTGTGTGTGTGCGCACATATGTTGATAACTAATGCAGCTATTTGAATGCAACACTAATTCATTCAATATTTACCACGCTCGCTCACACACACAAACACATCAGAATACATATAAGAGAGCCAATGCATAGGTAATGCATAATTAACAACGTAAGCAAGCCGACGCAATGTACAGCCGGCTGTCGCAGTGTGGACGTGTGTGTTTGAACTCTGCCATGCAGAGTGTGTGTTTGTGTGTGTGCCAGGGTGGTCGTGATTTATGGCAAATATTACCAGCACTCAAGAGAGGAGGAGGAGGGTGAAGGAGGAAGAAAAACAGAGAGGGAGGGATGGGAGAGAGCGGTGGAAAGGGGTGGGAGGGAAGGTGAGAAAGGGGCCCAAATAAAGAATGGAAAGCATGGGCAAGCGAGGCTTGGACATACAGAGGGAGAGAGAGAGAGATGAGGCGGAGAGCAGTAGAGATGAGGGATGAAGGCTTTTGCAATCTCACCCATGACTAAGATCAATGTAACCTTTCTGCCTGCCTCTGTGATTCAGTTTGTGTGTGTGTGTGTGTGTGTGTGTGTGTGTGTGTGTTTGTGAGAGAGAGAGAGAGAGAGAGAGAGAGAGTAAATGTTT
>JAVQJL010069235.1:0-11385 GCA_036024295.1 Nannoperca obscura
CCCCCCCCCCCCCCCCCCCCCCCCCCCCCCCCCCCCCCCCCCCCCCCCCCCCCCCCCCCCCCCCCCCCCCCCCCCCAGGCAATGTTACAGAGACAGTGACAGAATAAGACACAACACAGCCATGTTTCCATCCACTGTCAAGCAGATGCTATGTTGCAAAAACATATCCAAGTAAAATGCACAGTCTCTGCAGAACCAAGTAGTCCTGTGACATTGCTATCACAATTTATCACAATCAGTATGTTTGTCATATTCTATGCTTCCATCTAAATACAAAACAAACTGCTCCTGACTTGTGATTCCAATGTCTGATCATCACAGATTTGACAGAAACATGATTGAAACTCTTAAATATAGGGAAGCTGTAAGTGGACTGACTAATGAGTTTAGGGGAAGAGACATTGTTGACACAGCTAGCCGTGCTAGCAGCTCTGTGAGGCTGTACTTAAATAAATGCTAAATGTTAACTAAATCAGCATCATGCTCACAGCGATAATGCAAACATGCTGATGTTAGGCAATTATGTTTTCCTTGTTCATCATCTTAGTTTAGTGTGGTTGCATGCTGTGCTACATTACTAAACACAAAGTACATTGAGGCTGGTGTGAATATCATTAGTTTTGCAGGTATTTGGCTTTAAACCAACCAGCGGAGGTTGGGCCATCAATTGTAAGGTTGGTGGTTCGATCCCCGGCTCCTCCTGTCCATGTATCGACGTGTCTTTGAGCAAGACACTGAACGAATGCTCCTGCTTTGGAAGTCGGTGATTCATCATGAGGATGAAGATAGCTCCACCCTGAAGATAGTTCTTGAGACATTTCACTCAAAACCACAAATGTCAACCGCATGACCATCAGGGGATGAGTCAGTTCTTTAGGATTTGTCATCTGGGAACAACAACTGTCTATACAAAATGTGCCAATCCATCATATAGAATTTACAGTGTATGTACATATTTCACAGTATAATTCGCCAGAGTAAAAGTTCGGTCATCACTAAAGTCTCCAGAAATCATCCTTGAAAGACTATGAACTCTTTAACACAGTTTAATGGCTATCCATCCAATATTTCAGACTCTACCAAAGTGGTGAACCAACTGGCATTGCCATCCGTAGAGCCATGCTTCTAATATGGCTAATACAAACACATTGATTGGATAACTGGTGACAATTTGGAAATATTTTAATTCCATGCACCACATCCTGATTTGCTTACCAGGACACTGAATGGGTAGTACCTTTACCCAGAACTCCATCATTGATGCAGTGACATCACACTCTGGAAATTATGGGAGACAGCAGGAAGTAGCCAGGGTAATTGGTTTCACTCACGCCTTTGGGCACAGTCCAGTTGACTGTATCTACTTTATTACAGGTCAGAGATGGAAACCCAGCTGGTGGGACTGATAGAAGGGAAAATGAGAATTTTTGAGTTCACACCTTACGTGTTGGAGGCAGTTTATTCAGTTTATTCTTGAAGCATTTCCTCTTCCACTTTAGTTTGATTGTGCAGGTGACAACCCTCAGGTGGCAGCCAATAACTGCACCGAGATGCGTGAAATGCACGCCGGTCTTAGCCCAAGAGATCTGTGGTGTAGTTAGCAGTGAGTGAGAAGGTAATTCAAGCCAGCTACAGGAAACAAAAAGTTTTTATGGGTGTAAGGAGGCAGATGTTGACATTTGATAGCCAGCAGTTACTCATGCTTGGATAGTCTAGCATAACAAAATGAGGGAAAATCTGGACCCATGCTCAGTTTCAGCTTGTTCTTTGGAAAAGCTAAATTACTGCAAAGAGTGCAGCTAAGTCCATCATGCTTATAATCATGTGAGACAGACAGGGGGTTGACACTGAAAGTGGGAGACACCAGAGCCGATACCAGTGATACTGAGCTCTACTTGGTCCAGACTTGGAGTCATATGGAGGGCTTAAGGCTAGCTGCTGCAGCTAAGCCTCCACCACTGTTGATCTGTTTAAGAGCAACAAGACAGCCGCACAGAGAGAAAGAGACAGAGGGGTCTCTCTCTCTTCTCTTTTTCTCTGTGCGGCTGTCCGTGGTGGCGGTAAGGGGGGAGTGAGGCAGGATTAGGAAGATGGATTTGGATGCTGGTGAAGGGTAGCCAAATGGTGAGAATTAAGGGAAAACAGTGAGCAGTAAGGCTTATCAAGGCAAGTGAGATTTAGCAAGGCCTGAAAGCAGTCTTCTGCTGGATGCTGGGCAGCAAAACCTGGCTGCTGCTGCTCCTGCTGAGGCCCTGTGTGCCTGAGTGGGTGGACGACTCCCATCTAACTTCCCACTAAAAACAATATGCCTCAGAAGTCTTTATATCTGCTCAGTTTAAAGCCTTTCTTTGTCAAATAAGAAATTGGAGCTATAGGAGGAATGCTTACTTACTTAGACTTGAAAATATCCTTGAGAAAGTTTTGCTGTCCTCTGCAGAGATGTGTTGTGAAGGTACACTTTTGTCTCTGTTAAAGTCTTGAGTCCATTAAATGCATCAAAACAATTATGAATATAAATAAAGGAATTTATACAAAGGCAAATAAATACAATAGCAAATTAAAACTGAAATCTCAATTTATATTAGATTTTATCAATTAATTGAATGCCAAGATTTATTTTATTTGATGTATTTAATGGCAGATGAATGTATTTATTGAGTCATTCATTCATTTTGGCATAATTTGGCATTATTTTGGCATTTTCGGTGCTCTGTAACTTTAATTTATCTAGATTTAACTTTGTTCATAAAAACAAACTAGCATTTAAAAAAATATGTCCCTGTGCGGTAACACAGACAGACCAAGAAGCAAAAAACAACCACAGGAACACTTTAGAATTTTTTTTATTCTAAACTGACAGCCTTCTCGTACTTCACAAAAGATTTGCTGAATTTCCAGACATTGCTGTCAACCCCTGGGCATTAGCATCAGGGCAGCACGATGCGGAACACTGACCCATTCTTTCCTTTGGCATAACAAAACGACAAAGAGGGCATCTCAAACATGCAGGATTTGTCTCATTTTAATATTTAGCACATGCTATGGGTGCCAGAAACAAATGTTTTCTATAATTCAGCCGAATGTAGCTGAGAAATGATCCATGACCATGTTTCTTGTTTGTGAATCACCATAATACTACCTCAGAAAGTGGATTGTTTTTTTAAAGTCAAGTTACAATACTCCCTGCTTTTTATGTGCAGTCATGAATCATCCCTCTTTAATGAATTACTAAATGTCCTATCTCATTACGGTTACATTTCTGAAGCAAGTTTTAAATTCCGTACATGTTTTGTGGATCAGAAATGTATCAAAAAGTTCAGGAAATTACAAGACATTTGAATACCAAAGGTTGGTAACTAACTCAGGCTGTCAGAGACATCACTCTTCTTATGCAAACTAGCTTGTCATCCTAAAAGAGCTTTAATTTTCACCTCGCTTCTTTACTAAATAAAGAGTGTTGGCTAATACCTAGAGGCATGCAGCAGAATAATTTACACTATTGAGATGAAAAGGGTGTCAGGGAATTAATTATGGTATTAAAGGTGCAGATAGCAACAATCTCAATGCCTCTGAGAGAAGAAAATAGAGAAGAAGAAAGAAAAAGAGAGATTGGTGTGTCGAAAGTTATCTCTACCCTGCAGCATAATGGGAGTGTTAAACACAACTTAACACTTTAAAATGCGATTCGGTACAGGGAACGGCACACAGCGCAACGACATCTACTTTACGTCTGGATGTGAGTACGGTTATAGATCACCTCCACTCTCTCCCCTTCTTTCTTTCTTTTAGTTCCAACTTTAGCAGATGTTGCAGAGTTTGAATGTGGAGTTACACAGGAAGCCGATGCTCTTACATCTCCAGCTGATTGCTGGGACGTTATTGCTTTGACTGAGGGTGACAGTAGCTGTCACGGCTGTCAAACAGCTCGGCCTGCAGCATATCAAACCGCAGGTTGAAGTGTGACTGGTGACATGCTCAATCAGCCATTAAAGAGAAATCTCTCAGTGGTACATGGCTACTGACAATCAGTCACCACAGGTAGGCTCATATACCCAATTGGACTCAAGGTGATTGCAAGGAAAGTTTGTGGTTTAAGGTCAGACCAACATATGAGTTTTCTCATGTGCAGTCTAGACTATTGGACCTTTGTTAAATATTGGATATCAGCCAACCAAGTTGTCCTCTTCCAACATGGAGATTCCTGTCTGGCCTCGCTGTTTGGAGGTCGTTGTGCGTGTCCTGTGTTGTCTTCCACTGTAGGAGCATGTAGGGGGGAGTCGAGGATCAGCAGTGGGAATATCAGACACCTGTTCTGGCTTAATGCAGAACTCATCACGGTCACTTTCTCATTCTGTGTCAAACACGCAACAGTCAGAATTTGCCACTGGTGTATGGAAACGAAAAAAAAAAAAAACATTGATAAATGACACTAAGCTCTTGTGCAATCAAATTAAATTGTGTTATACATCAGTGACAAATTACCATTATCAACAAAGGACAATAACGTGAAGCAATATAATGATCTCTGTAAACTAATAACATATCCACAGACAACCACATATAATTTAAACTCATGATTTTAAATAATGAATCTGTAGTGTAATCTATAAAAATGCATTGTATTTTATGAATGATAATCGAAAATTAACTGGTAACTATAGCTGTCAAAAAAAACATAGTTCCTTCTGAATTTTAGGGGACTAAAGCATCATAACATTGAAATGCAATTAAAGTTCAACTATCTCTGAGTAAATGTAGTTATTTTCCACTGCACTGACCAGGTGTCAAAATACCCTTAGGCTTTGTTTCTTGGAAAGTATAATATACTTTCCCAGTATATAGTACTGTCTATGTTTCGTCCACAGACCAAAGACCGTCCTGCACATCATATAGGTCACTATTAATTACAGTGGCCTTTATTGCTTAGCATGTTAGCTTGTTTTGCCCACAGCTCAACCCATTCACAGCAGCTGTTCTACCCTTGGCATTAGCACATTGTGACACTCTATTGAGCAGATAACATTCTCTTTTAAATTAGTGTATTGCATTAAAGATATTGAATAATGAGATTTCCTTTTCGTCTTAATATTTCCCTCTGTCCCAAGTCCTCTCTTGGTTTGGGAACAATAAACAAAACAATGAAGTTTTCTATAAACGCTCTATAAAAGTTTTACATTGAAGCAGAAGTGAACAATTTGGGGTCACGAATAAATCCAAACCAGTGCACACAAGACTGATGTAAGAGACTGAAACAGCCCCCAGAGAAATACCTTCAAATGCCAAGAGCTGCAGTCAGAGATTGAGTTCAGGTCTGTCCGCAGTGGAATATTACAGTTATGCTGTAACACTGCACAGAGGGCCATGCTCCCCATAAAACATCAATTGAAGCTTTCCGAATCACCCTTAACTTACCCAACAGGTCAAATAAAACCCGGCAGAGAGGGGCCTTTGAAACTGCAGGTTTGGTGTTTCAATTTAGGCCAGCCATCACGGAAACTTTTCCGACATGAAAGGAACTTTGGGTGGAGGCAGGTGGAGTTTCACGTACTCTTACCATGCCACTGGCCAGTAAAACACACAAGAGGACAAGAGGTAATGTGAAAAACAAAACTGTGTTCACTCATGATGGAGAAAAAAAGAGTTGAACCCTGAGGGTAAACATACATGGTGTCTGTCAAATATATTGCAAGGCTCATAAAATCTCATTCCAGGGGTTAACAGCTGGCTGGTGCTGGAGGAAGGATGAAGTAAGGTGAGGATGAGGTGCAGGTGGAACAGAGGGGGAAAGCGACTAACCTTAATCCCCTAAACTTTCTCCTGAAGGAAGCACTTTTTTAATTCCAGACTCATCCTTCCCTGGGGAGGGACTGTTATCAGCTGATTCTTTCTTCCTCCCCCTGCCCCTGTTTTCCTTTTCCCCTTCCCTCTCAACGATGCATCTGCAAGGTGTGATAAGGCAGACAAACGTTACCTTTTACAGGGCTATTAAAACCATTGCCCCCCGCAGTTTTGAAATGATTATCGCCTTAGGCCCACGGTTACAGGTTAGTTGATAGCTCACCTCCATCTGCCCATATCTGGGTGACTCTTTGAGGCTTAGGGCTGGCTGGGTGGTTGAAGATTATATGCATTGCTTAAACCGCTTGAATACCAGGGGAAAACGGCAAAGGTGGCAGGGAAGAGAAGAAAAAAGGGGTGGAAGAAATGAAAAGAGCAGGAGTCCTGACATCCACAATGCTGTGGCGGATGATAAGGGATACAGTGACAGCTCTTCCTCCCTCTGTCTGGGGCTTGGACTGACTTTATGTTGGACACATTGTCAGGTAAAGGGCAGTCGCAGCCAGTGTTGAAGGAAGGCGGGTGATCTCTTTTGGCCTTGAAACATTTTCTGCATTGTTCAAGGATATATCCTTAATATGTTAGAAATTGGATTACGGTAAGATATCAGTCTTGATTTGAAACACCTTAGGCAGTGATTGTTAGATGGAAGAGATTTTTTTCATACAAAATAGAATGAAATTCCTCAAAAGACCTGAAGCTGTCTCATTTACAAACATAAAAACTGCTTACAGTAGAAATTGTTAGCCGCTGAGACAGCTACAGTATCAATCCTCCAGTGTGGATGCTTCCTGCCAGCCAGCACCGTCTCCCAAATCCTCTCAAGCATCACGTCTGCTCCATAAAGATATCACCACCAACGCCAGCCATCGCTGGCTTTCTCCCATTACCTACTTCTCACTTATCTGTCTGTGGCTGACTGATGGTCTTCTTTATTTCTGCCCGTTTCCTGCTACCCATTAGAATGTGTCACTTATTGGCAGTTGATGTGGGTAAAATTTGGTCTAATTTTCTATTATCGCATTTTTTTAAGTGCAGACACAGAGCATTAAAAGTCAGTGCCAGTTCAGATGTAAAGGGGAACAGTTTTCTTTTGAGCTATCAAGAGGAAATGCGACTGTGCAAATGTGACTGATACTGAGCTGAAGTGTTCATTAACTCCATAAAGGTGGAAGCAGCTCTCCTTTAGCCACTCTGAAACCTTCCTAACAGAATAATCTGACAGCTGAGTCACTTAATTGAGGTAACAACGCATATATATTAACATTAATTTAATTGCACTCAGAGAATTTCCTCTCTAATTGACCTTGGCCCCTTTACAGCATAATTACAAAGACTGCCACTTTTGCTCACCGCAGCCAGACACATCCTGTAAGGTCACTGACCCTGCAATCTGCATAAAGAATTAAACAGGTGATAAAGCAGGGCTTACAACAGCCTAATGACGAATTATCAGCCGGTAGAACCTGCAAATTCATTTTTAATGTAAACCCTAATAACAAGTCATGTGGGAACTCGTAAGTGTGTGGTTAATAAGACCAATTGGGAGGCATAAAGGTTACTGAAATAAAAACCAGCTGTCTTTTGTCTTGGTGCATCATGCCAACCAATATGAGTTATGGATAAATGTTTTATGGTCAATGGTAAATACCAAAATCACGTTTTACTTTGGCATTTAAGGCAAGAATAATCACCTCTGTCGGGACAGCCAGTTGGCCTTTACGGAGGCATTTTAGACATCTAAATAAAGGCTTGGTCTGTTATCAAGAATGTGATCAAGAGAATGTGTAATTGAGCTAAGAATAGATTAAGACAAAGAGTCCTTTCTTAGCTCTGTGAAGAGAATGATTTGTCCCTAGACTTGCCCACTGCTGTTTCCTCTGACCTTGTGAGAGGCGCTAACTTGTTATGCTATGCAATAACATAACAAAGCACCTTTGACTGGAGTAGCTCCTATAACCAGAGCTCCTAGCCAGCGGTTCACCAGAGGTGATTGGAACTGCTCAGCCATGCAGTCGAGAGCCTGCCGAGAGCTTTTCACCCCAGCTTTAATGAGCTATGTTCAGGTCCACTCCACATCCATCCCAGTCCATTATTGGCTCCAAAAAGCTTTCAAAATGTCGTTTGAGCACTCTGTCTACTTAACCAATAGCCTATTCATAAAAGTGCCAACAGTCCTTCTCACAAAGGGCCCTTTGAATTGTGAATTCAGATTGAACAGTTGAAAAAACACATCTTGGTTAGTGAACAACAACAAGGACTTGATTGATGAGTACTGATATTGGTATCTGCATCACAAGTGAAAATACACTGATGTATATGTTGTGCCTGACTTGCTTCATAAACCTAAATGACCAGGGCAATAACGTGGCTGTAAATTCAGCTCCCATCATTCTCAGTGCCCCACTTTTAGGTTGGACACATTTTTATTGAGAGAACAAAAACTAAATCAGTAACATGCTCTCAGGATTAATTGGAGGCCTCTTAGGTGTTTTAAAGCATTCGTTCTCCTGCTTCTGAGCCCCCAGGAGTGTTGTTTTCTCTGCCATGGTGTTATGAGGACATTTCTGGTAATGAAAAAAACAACAGTATGAACCTAGCCTGAAGTCCTGTGCTGGCTCCCCAGGGAGGTGAGAACATCTTATGAGTGAGGCCTTTCAATAATGGAGTTCACTATTAATCATCTTGCTCACATGTCCGCTTTGTGTTACCTTTCTATTTCATTGAGTATCCATTCTTCTCAACCAGAAAAAACCCTCTGCCACTTAAATTCAAGTAATTCTCTTCTTTCATGCCTCATAATAAAGGGATTATTAGCAAATGTTTCTGTCCTGACTGTGGATGCCTTGAATACATGCAGTCAATCAACAAATAAACACCAGCATGGCACAGAATGTCTTTGTAGCCAAGCACTGATGCTCGCCTTGATACAATTATTTCATTTTGAGGAACAGATGCAATTAGATTTGGAAGATGCTTTTCATGAAAATGGGAGAAATCAATGGTCCAGCCAAATGTTTGTTCTGAATTAGTCAGCGTATTTTCCTGAGTACAATTAGATAAATCTTCATAAACCTCGTGTTGTATAAGCAAACCAAGAGAATTAGCAGTGGATGTTAAATGAGGCTTTACAAAAAAAGACATTTACATAAAAGGGGAGCATAAGGCTGGAAAACAACAATAATGACACGCTTGACCTTAAGTTGTTTTAGCTCGATGTATTCATGGTTTATTTTAATTTAAACATGTAAATTCAGTCATAGTAGTAAATGTACTGTATTGTACTGTACATCTAGTCTTGTTAAACTCGCATTATATGTGAAGACTCATATGTCTTTTTTTGGCTTATAAAGAGACATGAGTTCCTTCTTTCCCTGAGAAGGAAGACCTTATTAGATGATTATGCACTTCACGATTTATGTCCAGCATCAGCGTTAAGTGCCACAATATTTCCACAACCTTAAATCTGATATAGATCAGATATAGTAAGAATTTATTTTTATGTTGGCATTGAATGTAATCTGGGGTTTTGCAGAATTGTCCAATATCAGTGTTATCCATCCAAATGAAAACGCAGAAACACAATTGAAGCACTGTCAGGAGCATGCCAAACCAACAGGCGGGGATGTAACCCTAACCCTACAGCCATGTGGGCCAATCAGAAGCCTGAAAAAACAAGCTATTAATGGTAGGCTACGTGCAATGGTGCATGAAGGACCCACCGGTGGGACCCAACTATAGGTCTGACTGGGTCTCGTCCAAATCAGCGACGTTGGCAGCTGGGTCTGTGTTGTGGGAGTTTTGGATTATGTAGCAGTGACCTCCGTAGCGCATTCTGACACCTCTGTTCCTCAATAGGAAGAGTAACTGTACATTTTTATGAAATGTCACAAACCCTGTCTACACATCAACACTGAAAACGGAGTTTCTGAACTCTTGAAGGAGTTTCCAAAAGGTCAATTTTCGGTGACCTAAAACGCATTTCCTGTGTGGACAATAGACCAAAATGCATAGAAAAAGCAAAGTTTTAATAAATACCTGTATGTGTGTGGACTAGGCCTCAATCTGCCAGCACGTGAGTAGCAGCTTTATAATTGGCAGGTGTCCAACCTTATACTATTTTAACAAACTCAGAGGAAATCAATGTATATGCCTGAATTCGTGATTGGAAATGAAATGTAATGGATACACACATCCAACAGAAGAAATCCCATTCATGGTAATTTACAGCCATTATTGACATGGACTCATGGTTGATCTTTGCGCACCTCCAGTGTGTTAGGAAATTTCTTTTTTTAGCTTTAGCTGCTTGCTTCAGATTTTAGCTTGCTAAGTGACTGAATCCAACCTTGATAGCTTGTAGTGATAAATTACCAAATACTTTTGTCTGAAAAGAGGATTTACAATATTAAACTATGTAATAAAAGGCATAATGTCTTCATCCAGAACTCACTACAGTCTAGTATTTTCTCTTCTTTAGAAAACCAAACAAGGTCATCAAATTGGCCATGACGTTGGCAAGAAATACCAAAATCTGAAACTATTGAATCTAATCACAGCTTTTCTTACCAAGCAACAACTGGTACCTTATCACAGTCTCTACTGAGGACTGTAGGTTGCAATGAATGTAACACTGTTGCAGGTTGTATGTGCCTACAAGTGCTGGTCATCATGACTTATTTACATTGTTTACTCTGACTATTCCCAAAGAGGCCAAGCAGGGGCATTACTGGAGAAGGAGGGGGTGGCTGAATGATTCAGTGGCTCCGAGCTCAACATGCCAGGGACTTTACATATTTATAGAGTCAGAGGTGTTGCTGAGCTGTTTGTGATGCCCCAGAGGTCAAGCCACAGTAAGATAATGGCATCTAGTGTTACCTTGTGTATGCTTTGTTATCAACAAGCACCGAGATGCAGGAACACGTGCATGGACAGCTCACACCAACAGACTTCCACCCATATTAAATGGATAAGTGCTTATGGATAGCATGTAAATTATTTTAGGTCTGTATTGGACAATGATCGTGGAAAGCATTTTTCTTGAAGCACACATTTATAATCATTTGTTTGGAGAGTCAGATTAGTTTTTTGGAAAGCGGCACTTGATAAAAATGTGCCAAAAGTATGTTTATGCTGCCAAGCTCAAAATGTTGTGCTATTATTTAAGAGGTTACCACCACAGATACAGCAGTTTCACATATGTTCTTTATGTGTACAGTGCGTGCCAACAGTTAATCGCACTATTTCCTGTAATTCTAGTCCCCTGGTGAGCAGATGACCAAACAGCAGACTTGAATGAATAAAGAAGCACAATTTCCTAGACTCCACTGATGAAGAGCACATTTTCAGAAAGATTGATCTTAGGAAAAGGAGCCAACATCAAAAGCTGTGTTTAAGGAAGGAGGAGTTATATATTGAAGGATTTCAAAGTCATACACTACCGTTCAAAAGTTTGGGGTCACCCAAACAATTTTGTGTTTTCCATGAAAAGTCACACTTATTCACCACCATACGTTGTGAAATGAATAGAAAATAGAGTCAAGACAT
>JAVQJL010069258.1:0-12428 GCA_036024295.1 Nannoperca obscura
GCAAAAGTTTAGAGTTTGAAAGCAAAAGTTTAGAGTTTGAAAGCAAAAGTGTGGAAAGTTTCTCTCTCAAACCACTTGTTTTGACTGTTTGATAAAGAAACAAAATGATCTCCATACACGAGAAGGCCAAAATTTCACATTAAAACAGCTCCAGGAGTTACTTTATCACCAGCTCTCTCCTATCTCTCTCCCCACCTGATCTCTGCCTCACTTTACACGACTTTGGACCAATCAGAACTACACCCAGATTACTGGATGTTAAAGACTTTTACACCTCTCACTGTTCCAACTGTTATCTGGGGTAACGTGCATCTAGTGCGAGTGAGAGTGTGTTTAGGAATATGCTTCATTGTTTTAGTGCTAGTTTGCTAATCGTTTGCCTAAGTTTGTGTTAGCTAAGCTCATAGTGCTCATGTTGGGCTCACTGTGTGGCTGTGTGTTAGCAGCTAATGAAGACATTGGAACTGAAAACATCTGTCTGGTTCTGATCAATCACACACAGTGGGTTACTATTTAACTGAATGCAGCATAGAAATAGCAGGGAAGCTACACCTGCCTCCCAAAGTAAATAGCCCAACTCTTTGGCCCATGCCATACATGTGGTATGTAGCATATTAGTAGTAGTTACCTCATTAACATTGATCTTTGATTTAGCTGAAGTCTCTAAAAAGGCACAGTTGCTCCACTGACGGGCCAGGTTCTGACCCTGCTCCTTGCCAACCACACGCTCGTCCTCCAGGTCACATTTGTTTCCCACCAGGATCATGGGAACCTGGTTAAAAAAAAAAGCCAAAGTAAGATATTGCTTTGACATTTTTCAAAAACATCAAAATGTTATCATCCCCTGGTACTGGTTCATAATCTTATAGACAGTAGATGATGCACATGTTCACCAGCAAAATGTTTTAGCAAAGTGAAACCTTAACCAAGAAACCGACCAATATGCAACCTGCTATAAATAAATAAAGCACATTCCGCATTCTGTACATCCTCTCTCTAAATCAAGAGATCAAGAGACCAAGACTGAAGTCGGCATACAGCATCTAACAACAGCTCTGGCATTTCCACCCTGTCGCAAAGTTCCTAGTTACTAAAAAGGCATTACATAATGACTTGGTTAGGACTTAAAACTTGCCTGTCTTGTGTTGGGACTTGAGTGCAAAGACTTGAGTGAATTATAACATTGTAGAAGAGCATAGCACTCACGTCTTCAGTGTCCTTCACTCGCAGGATCTGTTCCCGGAGGTCCTGTAGGTCGTTAAATGTGGACTGAGCTGTAATGGAGTACACCAAAGCAAAACCTTGGCCATTCTTCATGTACAGGTCCCTCATAGCTGTGAACTGTTCCTATAGCAACAATAACAGAGGGGAGAAGCCATCAGAAACTGTTTGCATTTATCTTGTAAGACCCCTGTCTGTCTTGTAAGACACCGTGTGTGACTTGACTTACTGTTCCAGCTGTGTCCAGGATTTCAAGCATACATTGCTGCCCATCAACCTCCACTTGCTGTTGGGAGAAAAACAAACAAGAAGGCATTTACAAACAGCCAACCGCTGAGTTGCTTTGACACAGTTCAGAAGGGGAAAAAAGTGATTTTCTGAGCTTACCTTTCTGTAGGAGTCTTCTATTGTGGGGTCATACTTCTCCACAAAAATGCCTTGCACAAATTGGACTGTCTGAGATGGACAAATGAAAGAAAGGAGAAAAATCATGACAGAATATATTTTTTGTGTTTGTACTGAACTTCCTACTCTCTCTTCACGTACCATAATGCAATTTTTGTAGCGCTATGGATCCAATTTTATAGATTATATTTCCGTTTAAAAATAATTGGCCTTCTCATTTAAGGCACTCTAATTTCTTGTATATAGCATCATAATTGTGTCAATAACACAATTTGACTATAAAACCGTAATAAACATATAGACTCATGTCTATCATGTCTCTTGTTGGTGCTGCTGAGTCCCACCCATGGCAGCAACCATCACTCACCAGTGCAGATTTTCCCACGCCTCCTGATCCCAGCACCACTAGCTTGTACTCGCGCATTGTGGGGAACTTCACTGGACTGCACAAGAGTCTGTGAAAGGGCGGAGAACCAATGGGAAAGTGAGACAGAGGATCTCTGTCATTTTCAGCTACAGACAAAACAATACCCTACTGAGCTAGCTAAATCTGAACAAGCTAACACAACCCTGTGCCATGAATTTTTTATTTTTTATTTTAATATATATATATATTTTTAAAAAAAATTAGAAGAGCTGAAGGAAAACCATAGACTGGCTCCATAACTCCAGAAATTCAAACCAGTGTTTCGCCCAGTCGTAGCACTGGTATCAAAGAATATTGAAGGGTCTTTACAAGATGTAGAGTTGAACCGGAAACATGGAAAAGAGCAATATATCCTTAAATGGCAGTGCAGTCAGTAGGTAGGCGTTCCAGTGCCGCAAATAACTTCATCTCATTACAACACGGAGGAGAAAGGCCACGGAGAATGACCTTATCATCAACTCTATCAGCCTGACACCATTTAGACAGCGTACGTAGCCTAGAAAGAACAAGTGCCACACACAGGGATGAAAATGTATAGTATATACACAGAAAGCTTTTCTTCTGTGGTGTCATTTTCCACCACAATTCTATCATCTTTTTGAGGGGTTTGTGTCTTATGAACATTGAAAATGTGTGAATCACCACCTCACACCGATAATCAAACCTGTCAATCTTGTGGGTTTCACATGCAACATTTCAGAGTAAACTTAAGTAGAGCTGCCTAATTTGCTGTGTATCTGACATGGCTGAATGGGGATGTAAAAACTGAAAGTGCTCGTCTAAATATCAAATGAAGTTTGGAGATAATGAGTGGCAGCAAAATATAAATAAGTGTGTGTGTGTGTGTGTGTGTGTGTGTGTCAGCCAACAATTGCATAACTAAACTCTTCACAAAACATGCACACAAAGTGCTTTTGAGAAGCTATGTTTTTAAATGCTGTTCTGAAATGCAAATGTAATCTTCATTTGATGTACAAATGTCAAAGAGGGGGTGATGCACAGTAAAATCTCATTTAAGAACCTCTTTGAATATACTAAGCGTACAAGGTCTGTGGGACATTTGTCAAATGTTGAGACAAACAATACAAAAACCACTCTGTCACACTTGACCGGCATTTGCAATTCTAACTACGACGTATGAAGCACCACCAGAAACCCACAGTGTGAGGCAGGCACACGAGGCTCTCTACAAAGAGCCATTGTAATGACCCTCCTCTACTCGAGTACAGCATGCAAACAGAAAATGGAGATCAGAGGCTGCAAGCATGACCATGACACTGAAATCATTACCAGAGCGGATGGGGTGCACTTAAGGGTGATGCCAACGTGTGCCTGGTGCATTTTAGTCTAAAAATGTATGTAAAGACAAACCCTGTTTAAAATGTAAGTGTATCTGGGTGTCACAAAACCTGCCTCGAAGCATTGACATCAGATAAGAAACCCAAGCCTTCTCCTGATTAGATACGACTATCAAGCACCTGAGCTGACAACCTTCACCAATCCTACTCGTGAATTTTTGGTGGCTTTGCTGATAAGAGTGCCTCCTTGTTGGAAGGTGTCAATGCTAACAGCTAACAAACACTTAATATTCAACGTGTAAAATTTAAACAATTAGCAATATACAAATGACGAAATCTGTACAGTGAAAAAAACACAGTCATGCTGTGAAAACAGTTTACCCTACTGTGTACACGGCTGCTGCAGATGACAACTCCCTCTACATCTGGGGAGGGGGCGGGGGGGCCTGGCAGATCCTCAGGTACACTGATGTCAGCGGGCAGATGCTGAGGGTCGGTTGGGAGCCAGAAAGCTAGGCTACACCAAACTGTTCAGACAAGAAACCAGCCCTAAATTAAACCAAATACTGACGTGTTTAGATTCAAATCAGCACTACATTACTTGTCTAGATAAAAACTTGGGTCATTTACTACAAAACTCAATGTTTTGCTTATCTGTTAAGAATGGCACACAAATAAGAAAATGTGATAAATACAATTTGAGAGGCAAATGTGACACCACTGGAAAAACAGGCAGTTAGAGGAATTATTAAAATCATCTGCTGTACAGTGATTGTGCTGATAATGCGTTTGAGGGATGACTTCCTGTTGCCACTGTAAGTGCAGAGTAGTTCTACTTTATGGAGTCAGGAGCTGAGTTGTCACATGTTACATAAACACAATTTAAACACCTGTTGCTGATCAACACGCAAACTGAAAAAGAGGTTGTCTAAAACACTCATCATAAAGCTAGTGGATTCATTTTAACTATGGCTAACTGAACAACTCAAACAACTCTTCAGTTCAATTTAACATACAAAAATATTATCTCGTGTGTCAGAGCCAGAAAGGGGCAAATGGATTTTCACAAATAAAAACCACAACATACGTCTGAATGAAGCCCTTTGATAAAACTTTAAAACATATATCTTTATTAGTAAAAACGAGTAGTGCTATGTTGGCATTTGATACACTAAACAAAAATGAACTTATTTTCGTGACAACTTGTAGCACAGTTGGTTTCGAAAGGAAGGGTGTGGCTATTAGTTTCCCAATGCAATAGACTGCTACACCGTTCAAAATAACCAGCCAAAGTCGGTAGGATTAATAGGTCAACATAACTTAATGTGAATTTTACGTCAGATTTGAGAGACCAAAAAGTAGTTTCATTACGACTAAGCTTGACAACTCAAATGATAGCATTAATCTAGCAACATTTGGTAAATGCTAGCTAACGTTATTTGGTGCTAGCGTGGAAAAGATACAGCGATATGTGCAGCACAAACATTATATTAACTAACGTTGGCTTGGCAGAACTAACAAAAAAAGTTAAGATCACAGTTAAACGATATTTCTTGTCTGACAAACATTAAACCCCATTTCAAGTTGCCTAACGGTAAACTGTTTAGCTGACACCTGGGGCTAATAAGTTAGTTAGCCAGTTAGCATTTGGCTGAACTCTCAAATCTCGTGGTGTATTATTTCTAACGTTTTAGATTTGAGTCGCTAGATGGGTTTCCGTTAGTGGGTTGATAAACTACTACAAAACTGAACGCGCATAAGATACAACCGTACATTAAATTACATGAGCCACAAACCATGTTTGTATCGGCAACTCGTTAGTTAGTCATTAGCTGACGTTAGCTACTCAATCCAGTCATCTAGGTTAGCTTGTAAGCTAAGCTATTTCGCTACACAGGAGTTTCACTGGAGTCATTTTAGTTACTCAACAGAGACAAACGCATTTTAAGAGACTAATCATTAGACTAATGAAGTCACAATATGGATCATTAGCTATGAAACTGCTAGTTTTACACAGGGATAAAGCTTACCAAGACACTTACCGTGTTCCGCTATGTGTGCGCTAAATCACACACTGGGTGAATGTACGGAAGGGTTGGGGCTGCAGCTATTGATTGGATCAGGATCAGCCAATCACAACTATCCAGGTTAAAGTACGATTTAAACCTCCACAGCTCAAACAGTTTTATTCTCTTCTTAAAGTGTTCCCAGTGCTGTTATCATATCAACAAGGTGGAATAGTTTTTTCTATTGTTTACAAGTGCTCTTCAGAAAGAATACAGCATCTTATACTGTCCAATAAAAAAAGATGAAGGAAGTGAGGCACAGAAAACTGTTGGTGCAACGTAACAAATAATAACAAATAAACTTTATTTATACAGAACTTTTAAAAACAAAATTCAAAAGTGCTTTACATGGTTTAAAACAGTTCATGAGGCAAATAAAATGCATAAAATAAAATGGAATAGAATACCCAACAATAATATAAGCTACATTCAAAACCTTACATAAATAAAGTATGAAAGTGTTATCAGAAAAATGTACTTAAAGTATCAATCATTTGCAGTAAAATGGTCCCTGTCAGTGTTTAACTGTTATATATATGTTTTTGCATTTTACTGCTGTAGTTGTATCTCTAAGAAAATCTTTTTATGAGCTCATCTTTGTGACAATGCATTTTCCAGCTAATCCAAGGGGTTTTAAATTGTTTATTTATCTGAAGAACCCATAAAGGAACACTTAATCCTCCAGTTTATTTTTCAAGATCACCAAATTTTGATTGATTTGGTATGAAAAGTGTAATGTGAAAAGTGTCTAAAGCTGTAAGATAAATATAGTGGAGTAAAAAGTACAATATTTGCCTCTGAGATGTAGTGGAGTAGAAGCACAAAGTCATATGCAAATGAAATACTTGAATACTACAAAGTACAAGTACATTTTTTTCAAGTTTCATTCCACCACTGTAAACTACCCACCAGTTAAAATCAGCTCAATGTCGAACAGCTACAAAAGCAAAACGCTTACACATTAATGCATCAGTATCATCATATAATAGTACATTCACACGGGCCATTAATTACTTTTATGTGTGATACTTCCAGTACATTTTGCTAATAATAGCTACTCAAGTAAACCTTTACTTACAGAACATTATTGTGTTTTACTGCTACTTGTACTTACTTAAAGGCCCTGAAAATTTCTATTACTACTAGGAAAGTAATTTATTGTATGTTGTGTTACAATCAGGGAGGACCATGCATTTTTATAATAGCTGAATATTCAAAATGATGGGTTTCTAAAAGACTTGTATTTACTGGAAATGACTGAAAAATGTTTAATCCTAATGTGTGTATGATCTATACACTAATTGCCACTGCAGTAAAAAAAATATTAGTGGAAGAGAAACCTACTTTTTATATAAATCTAAATCTATTATCTAAATATATCAAATTATCAGAGTTAACATTTAGGATTTAAACTTTGTTTAGATTCTTGTCCAGGAAGCTGGAGCATCTCTCAAAATTACATTTGATGCTCCAAGAAGAATAAAATACACAGCAGTGAGAGAGAAAGCGCCTCGATTATGAAAAGTAGCACAGCTGCACTGAGAGCTGATGTTTGGCACCCCATGTGACTTAAAAACCTTTTAAGTTGTCGTGTTTGTTCACTTTGGCTTTTTAGAGTTTATTCTATAACACAACCAGTTTGCAAACTTTCATTTGTTTTTCTGACATCTATACAGTTTTTTGGTCAGATATAATATGTTTGTACTGTAAAAATTATATAAATTGCTGGATGGATTATACAAAGCACTTGTATGTGTTATATCTTTAGCTGATGTACTTGCCACATGAACTGTATTCCTCTGAACTAGTGATCTGATAAGGCAGTGCATGTTTAACTTGTAGATCACATGGTGCTGCAGAGCGGACTGAATGCCTGCCAGTAGTCAGAGGTGATGTGGTAATCTGGAGGTGAAGGCAGCACAGCTGAGTCATTACACATCTGTCTCGCCAGTGTTTTGATGATCACAGTGTGTGCTAAGCAACACAATGCAGAGGGAGAATTGCCTTTCTGTTTCAGTTCACTCACCTGAGAGGTTCATGTGTTAACAACACACACTCACTAAAGAACAATTATAATATCTATAATTCAGTCATTTCAGGGCCTGTCTCCTTTTTCAATACTGAACATTCAGAAACTGTAAGAACACTTAATTTGCACCAATGTGTCCACTATATTTTATGACTTTTTATAGCCATAGTGCGTTCCAGACTGAAATATATTAAGAACTATTAAATGGATTGCCATGAAGTTTTGCACAGTCATTAAATGTTCCCCAGAGGATAAATCCTACTGACCTTGGTTATCCCCTGACTTTTCCTCTAGTGCCACCAACAGGTCAAAGTTTTCAACATGTACTGGTTGAATTTTGGTATGGCCATTTCATGATTCTCAGTGGATGAATCCTAACGACCCGTGATTTTCCTCTGGCAAGTGGAATGTCTTGACAACTATTTAATGGATTGCCGTGAAACTTGGTTCAGACATTCATGTTCCCCTCAGGATGACTTGTAATGAAAATGTTCACATTTTGGTTTATGATCAATTACCTGCTAAACTAATGTAATTCCCATGAGCCTCAGCTGTAGTTAAGTGCTAATTAGCTAATATTATCTTGCTAAAAAGCTAAACTAAGATAGAGAACATGATACATATTATACCTGCTATGCTTCAACATATTAGCATTATCATTGTGAGCATGTTTGCACATTAGCACAGACTAAAAGTACAGCCTCAAAGAGCTGCTAGCATAGCTGTAGATTCTTAGTGTTGTTATATTCTCAGTAAACAAGTTTGTTTGGTTGGTCAGCTAACATTTATTTGTTAATTACTGTAGGCGTATCACATTGTCACATCGATAGTATCAAATTATTTTATTTAGTTGATCTTCCACTTAATATTTACATATTTCCTCTCATTGTGTGTGCAGAATATTTATGCCTCTTAGTGCCACAAAGGCCCACACGAAAGAATGAGACACCCAGCTGGTCATGGCCCAGTGACTGAGTGGATTAGATGAGTTGCTCTTACTAAATATCTTTCTCATTACACTGGCTAAATTTGGAGTTCATGACAGACAAGAAGATCTGTATCATCAGATGACTTATGACTGCAAATATCACTTGATGCACTGTTTACAGTGTTGCCATGTTGCTCTAACAAAAGGTTCCCGCCCTTGTTAAAAACAAACAGATTAAAGAGTTATTACTACAGTCATCGTCATAAACCACACTTTATCGTGAGTAAATAGAAATATATACAGTGTCTTCCTGCAAACAGACCCCATGACATTCTGTCCTTCGACCTCATCACACAAACTGCAGATTACCTCAAAAAGACAAACACACATGCTCTTATTTGTCAGTTCATTGCAACTCTGGTCACTCAGTTTTAGGCCAAAACTTGTCAAATAAACTACTTAAGTACAATGTTACTTGTACTTTAAAACATTCAAGTAGCTTATAAAATATGATGCAGTCCTTTACTATTTAATTAAGCAGTAGGGTATAAAATACCTCAAATCTACTACACACGGATAAATTACAACATAAAGTAATAATATTATTCATCTATTATGCAAAATAACACTCTGAAAGGAAGGGGTGTTTCTGCATAGTAAATACTTACTTTTACTTTTGATTCTTTACTTTTAGACCATGGTATTTCTAAAGACCTAAATACTTCTTCCACCACTGCCAATGAAAGATACATCAACAGAAGTAACACAGTAAATTATATTTAATGATGAGGAGAATCCACAAGGCTTTGGCTCTAAAAATACTGTTTTATTATCCCTACAGCTGTAGTCACTTCCTGCTCCAAGAGTCAACCTTTAGCTCCAAATCAGTAACAAGATATTTCAGATATAATTTGAATTTATTAATCCTTATTCACAGAGTGTAATGATAAGAATCCAATCAATTCATATGATTTATTATTGGCCACATTTTCCTGTTATAGTTTCATTATGCTGTTTGAATGAAGTCAAATAACTGATCTCTCCATTCAGAATGTTTGCCAATGTAAATGAAAAAGGAGACGTCTGTAAGGACCAGAAACACACCCAGATTGTGCTCCTTTAGCTTTACCTCCTTTAATTCCTTTTATGTGATTGTGGTTAGAGTGAGAGTCAGTCAAGCAGAAAGCAGGTGTCTCACCCTATGATTTTCTTTTTGGCGACATTTTTCTCTTTTCCTTGCTGACATCCTGCAGCTGTTTTGTGAGGAAACTTTAAGGCAAGGCTGAGCCTGATGGCTTCAGTCTGTACTGTTTCTTCCAAAATGTGTTGTTGGAGCTGCAGGCAGAGGTGGAAAACATATTCAGATCTTTTACTTAAGTAAAAGTACCAGTACAACAATGTAAAAATACTCCATTACAAGTAAGAGTACTGCAATCTAAATCCTACTAAAAGTAAAAGTAAAGAAACATTAGCAGAAAAATGTACTTAAAGTGTCAAAAGTACTTATTTAGTAGTAAATTGGAATGAAGTATTGGCTATTTATATTTTTTTGTGACTCAAATTGTTATTAAAATGAAACCATCTGAGAAGTTTTTTGGTTGAACTCCAAACAACTCATAGACATATGAAACATGACACTGTTTGTTTGTGAAGGGTCACAAGCAAAAAAGGTTGGGAGAATCACTGGTTTATTTTTTGTACAATATATTGTATTTTATAGGCTTGTACTATATATATATATATAGTTATATATATAGTTATAAGTAGATTAAGAGCTGAGTCATTATCACACTGTCAAAGTATCACAGCTAAATGAATGTTCATTTAAGCTGCTCCAAAGACATACTGCTGAAATGCAAATGATAAAATCACATTTATCTGTGCAACATGTAAGAAGGTAAAATGCTCAGTGAATATGTTGTGTGGGTCAGAGCACTGAAGACAAGCTGCTGCAGAGTAATAATGCAGTTAACTGGAGGAGATATACAAGACTGTTGAATTGTCTTTGTATATAGTCCCTAAAAGGCTCTGTGGTTTGGCAGCAGCTTCCTGTAAAGGAATTTAATTTGTCTTCACATTAGCGGTTTCATTCCCTGAGCTTCCCTCCCTGCTGTTAGACAAGAACATTTCCCCCAAACACAAAGACTTCACATAAAGGAAATGTGTGCTATGGATGTAGTTTTGTCTATTTGTAACACTGGGTTTATTGCTTTATTTCAATGAACAAGGTTTAATTATCATTGCTGTGCTCTGGAATAATCATTATTACATCATTTAAACATGTACCTGACATTGTTTATATTATTAAAAAAAATAAAATAAAAGCCATCTATTGGAAGCATTCATTTGATTTATTTTAATCTCACTGACACATCACTTACTTTGCTCAGCGTCTCTGTCAGCAGCTGCTGGACTTGTTCAGTTTGTCTTGTTGTTATGAGTTCTGAACTTATTTTCTGTAACAAGAAAAACTGAGATCTTGAAGAAAATTGGAAAAGCCACAACTCAGACCTCACTGTGAAGCACATCTATAGCACTTGATCTGTACGTCTGAACAAGAGTAATAGAGTTATGAGGATCCATAACATAGTTACTATAATGATAGCTATTGACACATTTGATAATAATTTTTCTCAAATCTACTATGAGCATTTTATTCTTCATTAGCCATCACTGGGATGTATTTTTCACACCTGCTGTAGTCACACACTAACGGATCTCCTCTTCCTCTTTGTCTTTATATTAGGAAAATAAAGAAGCTTCTGACCCTACAGTCACCAAGAGAAGCCTTTAAAGCTATTAACTCATAGGTGAGGTGTTAAAAGTACTAGTGAAAACCTGAGGAAGATGATTCATCACACTGAACTCAAAGCCTCAAACTGCTTTTGACAAATTAAGTTTTTCAGCTGTGGTGGAAGAAGTCAGATCTTGTACTAAAAGTGGCAGCACCACAGTGTAAAAATACTCTAATAAGTAAAAGTCCTGCATTCAAAATTTTACTTTAACAGCCAAAACAAAAAATTCTCATTATGCAGAAAATGATTGATAGATTAATGTACTTATCACTCTTGCAGCTGGCTATTTTTATACTGCCATGTAGCTCAATCTATAATCATTTATCATATTTATGTTAAATTTTGTTCCCTCTGAAATGTAGCAGAATAGAAGTACCTCAAAACTGTACTTAAATACACTACTTGAGTAGTCCAACACTGGTTTTGGAGTATTTTCTAATATTATTGCCATTACATTTCTCTCTGTACACACAGAAAGAAAGTGTCCCTCCCCTTTATGTTCAACACTTGGTTACCAACAAAGATATTAAAAATAAAACTGTAAATGTACACCAGATATAAAGAAGACTTAATGTGGTGCTTGTTAACGAGGACATCTAGTGGTTTCTTTCAACCATGTTCAAGTGAAAGGATGAGACTTCTCCATAGAACAAAAGGGCTTTATTCCACAATATAAACTTGTAACATCTTCAGCTCCCCCTCCCCCCCCAAGTCCTTCCCCCAGTATCCTCTGCCGGGTTACATGCAGTGGTGGTTCATGTCAGCAGTGTCCTGCCACATCACCACTCCACAGCTGTAATCCACATCCAATCTGTGTAGCTTTCTGTACAACACACCATCGCTAAAGCACCAACGACAACTCAGTGGAGATCAAGCCATTTAAGTCAATTCAGACAAAAATTATTGCTCAGATAAATAAACCTAATCTACAAAAAAAAAAGAGAATAATTATATTAAGATGCATGTACTAACATACTGGATTTTAAAGAAAAAAAATTGTAATAATCATTTTTTAGGGGGAGATAGTGGATGAAAACCTTAACTTCTGTCCCTATAGCTCTGGTTTAACATGCAAGGAGGTTCCAGAGATATTAACCCTTAACTGACCCTCTTTACTGGGTGCATCATGTTGTAAGACTCCTTTGCGCCGATGTAATGGAATCCCATGCAGCACACTTCACATCCTGTTAATTTTTTTTCATTTAGACAACCACAAACAATTCATAACACACACACACACACACACACACACACACACA
>JAVQJL010069259.1:0-21062 GCA_036024295.1 Nannoperca obscura
AAACCACACAGCTGACAAATCCAACTGCAATGCATAGTCTTAATTCTGTCTTTTTCACTCTCTCACATACACACAATTACACCCACTTGGAAACACACACACACACACACACACACACACACACACACGCATATTAAGATAAAATACACACATAGAAAGACACACACCAACAGGTTGTCACTGCATGTGTGAGTGGGCGTTTTCAGCTCATCACACATGTACTCCAACACAGGCAGGCATGCACATAAAAACACACACACACACACACACACACACACACACACACACACATCTACACACTCGCCAAACCCTTGGCTGTATATTGGGTTACTGTACTGACAGAGTAAATATTGCTATTGGATTACCATTCAGGGTTGACTGGTGTGTGTGTTCTGGGTTTGTGAGAGAAGACCAACAGCTTTGTGTGAGCATGCTTGTGTGTGTGTGTGTGTGTGTGTGTGTGTGTGTGTGTGTATTCTTGAATTCTTATTCATATGAGGACCAAATGTCTTCACACAAACACAGATGAATGATGAGATTTTGCCCGTCTTCACTTATGCAGAATTTCAGACTAGTGTTTATGGGATCAAGGTTAGATTAAGTTTAGGATAAAGTTGGTTTAGGGTTAAGATCAGGTTTAGGGTTAGGATAGCGAACATAGTCAATGTTTGTCCTCACAAGTATAGCAACATAAATGCCTGTAGGTGTGTTTCTATGTCTTTTATCTCTTTAAGAAAGTGTTTTTTTATTGTAAGTCGGTACCTGTGTGTGTGTGTGTGTGTGTGTGTGTGTGTGTGTGTGTGTGTGTGTGTGTGTGTGTGTGTATATGCTCTTTTATTTCTATACCTGAGGACCAAATGTCCTCAAAAAGATAGTTTGATTAAAAAAGGAGTTTTTTGGAAGAAGGTTGGATTTAGGATTAGGTTTAGGCCAGAGTTAATATCAGGTTACGGGTACAATCAGAGGTTTGGGGAAAGACTGTATTGTACTCAGTGACAGTCATCACATGTTTTGCAACATTATTGCTTCTGTATGCATTTGTGTGTGTTTTATCTGTTGAGAATATGCTTTCTGTTGAGTGTATGTGTGCATGCTCTTCTATTTCTGGACTTATGAGGCCCAAAAGTCCTCACAAAGATAGAAAAAAAGGAAAAATCATTCAATTTGATGTTATTTTTCAAGATCAAACTCCTACAGATGGGTGGAAGTATATAATATATATATATATATGTATATATGTGTGTTAATGTGTGTTTTATCTCTTTTGAATGTGTGTGTGTGGGGCGGGGGGGGGGGGTACCTGGAAGTGCATGTGTGTGTGTGTGTGTGTCAAAGCAGAACTGCAACATGCTCTGACACACAGCTGAAGGAATGAGTTATGTTTGAGGGAGCTCGGAGCAAACTGAACAACTGTCCACATAAAAGAACTGTAATATATGGAGATTTAATGAGCGCGGCACCAATGAGACGTTCCTAAAGAGGGGCAGGGAGCCCAAGTAAAGTAAGTCCATTCCAATGAAGACTGTATTTCCAGACCCCAAACTCCCCGGGACTTTGAGACGCAGCAGTGACAGCTCCCAGCTGCAATGGCCTGTGGTAAATCCTCCGGCCAGGAAGAAAATCCTATTTAATTTTACAAGATCTTCTGGCCTCTAAATATCCTCCACGGTGTCTAGGTTCGCTGGTGGGAGAGCGAGGAGAGGCGGCAGGGCAGAACATCTGCTGCGCTCTGCTGGAAAACTTTACATTAATAAACAGTGATATGAAACGGAGGCTGCAGGAACTCAAATACACACAAGTCACTGTTCATACTCGTTGTTTGTTTTCATGCAGACTCTAATTTCTTTCTGACAAACTTGCTTTCCTTCATAAATAATCCTCACTTGTCTTGACACGAGGGGGAGGAGCCTTCTCTCCATTTCCTTCTGAGATGACGGGGTTTATTGTTTTGTGAGGGAGAGGGGACGAATCTGTGGCGTGCTCGCCCTTTAATCAATTATTCTCTCTCGCATAGCGATGCATGAAAACAAAACTAACTCCGTGTAAACATGTTTTATGCCACTGAGCTTTCTGCTTTAAAAGATGCTCAACAGCTGCCGAGAAAGACCTTTAAAACACTGCTGATACAGTCGCTACTGAGAGCACACACACACACACACACACACACACACTCCACTGGACTTGTCACCCATGCTGCGTTCAAGGACATGTCTCTATGTTACTGCTCATAAAGTGAATTATTTTCAGGATTTTAAGGATATATATATTTTTTAGAAATAGTTTGATCAGGGGTCAGGGGTTTGTGATATTTCATTTGAATTTCAGATTTTAGTGAATGTGGGAATTTATTTTTAATTCAAAGCTTTCATGGATATAAAAATAGCCTTAAAAAGAGAGCGGTTCACACTTACAAATTAAACGATGGTAGAAAAGTCCTCGAAATGATGACACTGAAATTCATGCTACACTGCAAGCAAAATACCTTCGTTCAAGGTTTACTTCAAGGTGCTATCAATATTTCAAGGATCATATGAATTATAAATCTTTTCACAAATGGACAATTAATCTATGTTTTTCTTCTTGACAAAAATATCCCATGTCTTCTTCCTCTGTGCAAAAACCATAGATATCACTTGAATGAGCCACACCGCTGCACAGAGTGACGCCTTCTTTCATTATGATGAACATGGGCACTGCAGTTTATTTTGAATTAAACCCACATACACTGTCCTGCGGCCTTAAAACTCAACAGAGCACCAAATGTGTATTATTCCGCAGCTGAAACTAGTCCCCAACAAATGCACTTTTGATTCCTGTCTGTGTAACTGCAGCAGCCAGCTGTGTTTTTCATTACTGATCTTTTAAAAAAATAAAAAGTCCGCACAGGGGTCGCTCGGAGCCTTGCAGGCAAATGATGAAGTTTACGTTGCGTGGACCATGTGTACGTGGAAACCATAAATTGGCCTCAACTAATTTTCTTGACAATAACAAAAATACAGTTTATTGGCAGCCTTGTCCTCTCAGCTGCCCACATTTGCTAAATGTGATTCATCGGTCTGCTCCACTGTCTAAATGCGGTTTCAGAGGCTTTTCTAATCTCTAAAAATATTGGAATTTTAATCATCAATTTTAAATATGAAAGCACAAAAAAACAGTGTCTTGGCAGCTTTTATAGAAAAACAGCAGCATCAGCTTTTAGAAGCCCTCGCTGGTCAAACTCTATTTTAAATATAATGAGACCGGCTCCGGGTTATTTGCCACATTATCACTTCATCACACACAGTAACAGCCTGCATGTGCATCAGCATCTCTCAAACCAGACGCAACCACTGAACACGCAGGTAAACTTTCACACATTTTTCTCATCGTCTTCACCTCACTTCCTCACTTCGGTCATAATACCTGAAAAAGATTATACTGAGCCATAAAAGTGACCCTATAAACGTCCACAGCCACTACAGCTGCAGGTATACTGTACGTGCAGCATCGCAGACTTTCTTTCCATCTCGACCTCGTTTTCCCTATTTCCGTCATTAGACCTGAACGTTGAGAGTTATCCTATTTGCAGGCAGCAGCCTCTGGCTCTGCTGCCCGGCCAGTGGGATGATGAATACATTTTAATCTCCTCTCTCTGGCTCCGACTTCAGGGACAAGTGCTGCAGGCCAGGATATCAGTCTTATTGCATATCCAGAGAGATCCGTCATATAAAAGTCTTCCTCCACATGAACACTTTAATCACTTTCACTTCACTTCACTGATGCAAATGATGGCAGAAACTACTTTATTGTGCCGTGTTGCCAAGAAGAAGACAGGAACACCTCTCGTAGCAGTTATGAGAAGTCTGAAAAATGAAAAAGGCTGGAATATCTTTTTCCAGTCCAAATCCTGTTATGTACGTCTCTCACATGAGAAATGGCATGAAGATGAGAAGGTCGAAATGTTTATGCTCGGTCTGACATTTGAGAATCATCCAGGAAAATACAGTTTTGAGTCCAGCTGTAGCGGCAGCAGACGCTGGGGTTTGCAGATGACTGTGCATGTGTATATTATGTCCAGCTGTCTGTGCATTCATTAAAATGAGCTCTGAAGGCTGCTCATTGCAGACTGAAGTGTCCGAAATGCTGTTCTTTTAGTGCTGGTGTGCAGCATCTGTGCATTTAGCATCCTTTCATTTAAAAAAATACAATTACTCAGCGTTTTCTGTGCAGTTTCATTCTTGTCATGGCTGAGCAGCATCTGAAACAGCATTCAGACCATCGTGGGACATTAAACTCCCCACTGAAACCCGAAAGAATTCAATCATTTTGGTTTAGCAGCAGTTTGGTAGAGAAACTCTGAGACACGTTTCTACGTTTGGAAGGGGAGTAAAACTGCAGGGATCATAAATAAATTGTCCATTTCATGTCTGGTTTCACACCGTTTTGTGCTCAGAGAGGAACTTTTGTCCAGGACGACTCTGACGAGCTGATGTCAGCGCAGGCGTTCACTCCCATCCATGTTTTTGTGTGTGAGGAAAGTACCTGTATCTCTTGTTGTCCACGGGAACAATGTCCATGGCGATGTAATACTGCTGATGAGGGTCCAGACCCGCTATCTTCACTCGCATGGCAGGAAACATCCTCCTGAAGGGGAAAAGGCACATACTGATTAATCTGATGGACTAATACTGCATTCTGTCTCTGTCCTTCTGTTATGTAACATTAAAAAAAGAGATTAACATATTTAAAATAGTCAGCGTGCTAAACACACCAAAAGAACATGTAGACCATCAGAGGACCCTGAAACCCTGAACTTTAGCTTTAGTTACATGGCATGTAAAGAAACTCTGATAAATAACTGTCTTTTATTCATTTAGGAGACTTTATAAACACGTACAGACAAATGACATACAAATTCTGATTTCATGTCAGTTTTCTGCAGGAGACATCTACTGAAACTATTATTATTATTTGATTTAATCAAGCGTTTTCCTTCTTGTCACAATAAAAGTTTTGAGCAAAAATTGCTGAGAAACAGAAGAAAACACAATGAAAACAAACAGCTGCAAAAATGATCATGTTTCTGATCTGAGGAAGGGAAGAAGTGCATGTTGCTAACAGGCCTGCACCTCCCTCATGTGATCCAATGTAGAAAAATATAAACTAATTAAATATTGCACTCATGGTAAATACTTCTATATTAGACCTTTTTATAAAAATGCTCTAAATCCCAAAAGAAATTCCAAACTAACAAAGATCATTACGTGTTACCACTTGATAAAACGCAGGAGCGTGTCAAGACAAACAGAAAAACTCGCTGCAGACCCATCACTCTGAGACTCTTCTGGTTTTACAGAGCTGATTGTCGTGAACATTTGTGCAGTAAAGCTCTGCCTTTTTATATTTGTTGCATTCATGCAGCAAAAAGTGTTTTCTCCTGTGTTTGCTCTGTCGGCCTTTAACGGCTGAGAGGAGGAGGCGTCCTCCCAGCTGATGTCAACACACTGATGTTTGTGCAGCGCTGAGTGAACCCATCCAACAGCAGGCACACACATTTTTGAGACCGTTATTGAAGAGGTCCTACTACTGAAATAATTATAATTTAAAAAAGTTTACAAATGTTTAAAACATGTTTAAAGCTTTGATTCTGGTTTCTAACTCTGTGGTTATTTTTAGGTGCTTTTTTTAAAGCTTCCAGCATTTGTTTTTCAGGCTAACGGCTCCTGATTGGCTCCTTTTGCTGAAGACGCACTGAAATCCATCCAATCATGCAGCTCATAAAGTGGAAAGTCTCCTCTCAGCATGTTTACCACCCTTTGAAGTAGAGGAGATGCAGCTTTTTGGCCAATCAGAGTCCCGTATTTTATGGAAATAAAGTCTCAACATTGATTTAATAAAATCAAATAAATAGCATTTATTTCAATTATTATTATTTATTTAAAACGACATTATCCTGACTCTGTAATTACTCTGACTCCTTGGATTTACAACAAAAATATATATAATGTTAGGTTTCCTTTTTATAATTTTCATCCTTTTGTCGTGCCTCTGTGAACTCTGACCTTTGCATTAAGGGATTCTTTTGTGGTCTTTATTGTATCTTAATACTTTAAACCTCAAACTGGAATTGTTATTTATGTATAAATAATGTATTTTTATCTTTGAAATGTTTTTAGCAGCCCGCTCCTCCCATTCTGTCTAAAAAAAGACGGCACCTATATTAACGGTCTGTGTGCGGAGAGGGAGACATTTCCACTTAATTCCTCGTTTTGCACTTCAAACGCGGCATTTTTCCCATTTCATTTAAAGGTCGTAAATCCGGGCCTGCCTAATGAGAAAAGAGGGCTGTTTTCTTGCTCCCCTTCTCTTCTGGATTTATGGGCTTATTATGAGCAGGCCGTGAAATACGCGCGGCGACGGTCGTGTCCGCCTCCACTCTGCCTCAGCGCAAAATGATTGTTGCTCTATTTATGAGCTGATTACCAATTTAAACCCAATTCATAAAAAACAACGCAGTGCAGTCCATAACGAGTGGAGGACAACGACACGGGAGCTTATTTCAGTCAGGAACAATAATAAAGCTCTGGTTTCAAAGTTTAGAAGAACAAAATAACAGGACTTGAATATAATGATATACCACGTGCATTGTATACATTCTAAATAAATACTAGTCTCTTTTTAAAATGTATAATATAATTATTCTGAAACGTTTTACACATTTACAATCTCAAAATAAAGTGTTGGATAAATTCATCCATAAACATTTTTCATACAAGCAAACTTTTGTTGTAAATGTGAATAATTCGCGTCACTGACAGCGTTTATTTATTTAACAACCAAAAAGCTCAACGCGACAATAAAGAGGAGGCATTTGCAGTACAGTTGGAGCAATATTAATGTCTGTCACGCCGACTGATGTGAGCAGAGAGGAAAGGTCCTTCCCGCAGGACCCGCAGGTCCCGCAGGTCAACCTCTGCGCTGCGGGTTCGGACTGTCGGCCCGAGAGCGCGAGAGGAAGGCGGAACATGTTAGAGATTAATTAGAACCAGCTCTCCTTATTCTCCCACATCGGGTATAACCTGCCGCGTCACGAAGGCCTGAACGCAACAGAGCGGCCTGCACGTGCAACACATTAACACGCCCAGACAGAGCTCAGTGTGTGTGTGTGTGGGTGTGTGTGTGTGTGTGTGTCTGTGACCTCAAGAAATGATTTTATTAAAATAACTGATAATAGAAATGATGCAGGTCTTGTTTGGTTTGTCGTTCTCTCCAAATAATAGGATAAATCCCAATTTGCCTTTTACCCACAGTTGACGCACAGACTGCGTTTGCGCCATAAGACCTCCACAGAGCTGCACGTAGACCTACAGGGCTACTTTAACCCGCTGAGTGTGCGTTCGTGCGTGTGAGTCCGGCCTACCTGCCCGCCTTGGTGATGATCATCTCCGTGCCGATGTCATGGAAGCGCTTCCACAGGTCAGCGCACTGCAGCTCCACCTGGATCTCTTCCATGGAGGCCGGGGGCGACGGTTCACATGGGCCGGGGGCCAGGTCGTCAGCTGAGCCGAAGGAGCACGACGTCCTTTCGGCCAGGCCCTCTCCGTCCGAGCCGGGACTCGCCTCCGAGTCTGAGGGGGAAATGAATTAGATGATGAGAAGGCAGCACTGAAGCAGTGGAATTATTTTACTCAAGCTTTACGCAAGAAACTTGGCGCGCTGAGAAAGTAGAGTTCTCTCCCCCTGACTCCAGATCACCTGCCGCCTGCAGCTCGGAGCTCTGGGTGGAAGTCAAGAGCAGAAGAAATGCCGCGTGAAGTCTTTGAAACGCGATGTAGAAAATATTGGATTTTAAATTGGGCCACACAGTGAATAAGTCCGGCGGGACCCGATCAGCAAATGAACTTCCCCTTCAAGTTTAACAGACTGACCAGTGAGAGTCATCAGCGCCATCCCTCCAGCCTGAAAGCAATCCAGTTTCCATCCGTCTGAGCCTCCAACTCCCAGACACCAACCAGGACCACCTCAGCCTCCATTTAACTGCACAGGCCACAGCAGGGTGGACAAAATAAGAGGAATACCTGACAATCTTTTTTAAAAACCCTGCATGACCTTTGTGCAGTTATAATCATCAGGGTTTCCTTTCACTGTATTATTTAATCTCAAAAGCCCTAAACTGAACTGTTTCTCTAAAGTGAAACAGGAAATATACAAATTACAGTCCTTTGCCCATTAATAATAACTCTTTAAACATCAAAATCCACGGCCACTTAAAGAGAAGTGCAGGATTTCAACAAAGAATTATTCTGCTTGACTCGGACTTTTGAACGTTAGTTAACACGTGTGATGTTATTTCAAAATCAAATGGAAACCTCTTGGGGTAAAATATCAAAGTGCATCATAGTTTTTGCAGCTGGGATGTCAAATCTTTAATGCTCGACACCTCAAAACTGCACTTTACTGGGATCAAACCCTCATAAGATCGCCACATGCTATCTCCTATTTCACTTTTCTCAGAAATAGTTTATAATTGAATATCCTCCAACACCACCAAAAAAAACCCCCAAAAGAAGCTAATAATGTATTATTTATTGGAGGCCCTGACACAAGGAGGCTGACTTGGCAGACTAAGGGCACACAAATATGGTTATGCAGATGCCGAGCTGCTGAGAGACTGGACAGCATCCCGGGCGAAAACCACCACAGTGTAGGCCGAGCCAACCCCGCTGGAAACAAGAGCACGGAGAGGAGAGATGGAGATAGGAAGAGGAGGAGGAGGAGGAGGAGGAGGAGAGGAGGGGTGGAGAGGAGGGGTGGAGGCCTATAATGACCACAGAGACAGACTTTCCATCATCTTCTTGGGAGATCCTTCCAGTGTCACTGCAGCCAACGAGGACTGTCACACACGATTACTCTCCCCTTCTTCTCCTTTTAACTGTTCACACACATGCACATGAGCACTGGGCCAGTCAGTCAGTCAGTCGGTCGGTCAGTCAGTCAGCTGCCCCCTCACTCTATAAAAAAAAACACTCATTACACATACAGATGACAGGGCTGACACCTCAAAAGCCAACAAAAATGAGATAAGATCAGAATTTGAATATCTTTCAGAAGGAGAACAGGGATGTTTGTTCTGGGGATTTTGACAATGAATGTATATTCTGCATTAGCTTTGCACTAACGGACTCCCAGCAAAGTCTTCTGTAAACTGGACTTGCTGTGTACAATCAAGCTTTCATCAGATGTCAACAGGTCCGTGTCGTCCAACAGATATAATGGAGGACAAAAGGTTTTGTGGCATTCATTTTTTTAATTTAAAGTTCAGTAAGTGTGAATCATTAATCATTTAAAGGCCTAAAATGAGTCTCCTAAACCTGAATGAGTCATTATCTGCAGACGTCAGGTCTTATAACTACCCGACATTAAATGTGTAATTTCTGGTATTGAATCTGCTTGAATATGTGCAACAAACACCGCTTGAAAAGCCACGTTGAGCAACTCCATATCCACCAGAGGCGTCTAGAACTGGATGTTAGTGTGTGAACGGAGGCATTCAGAGGAAACAGACACATCCCAGAGAGTTTGCTTTCCGCCGCCGAGTGAACAACATCATTTGGCTAGGAACGCCTCCGAGATGCAGGGGAGGGAAATGCAGGCCGAGCAGGAGCCTGTCGACTCCACCCATACGCCCTGTCGTCAGGCCGAAGGACCCGTCTCCCACCACTCACCAGCCAGCCACACACACACACACACACACACACACACACACAGGTTGAAACCAAGAGCCGGACGGAGGAAGACAGTTACCTGGTGGTGTGTTTCTACATGTGTATGTGTGAGTCAACAGGTCTGAGGTCAGATCATTTGAAAAGGTCAAACACTAATAGAATTGTGAAAAGTGGCAAAACAGAGGACAATAAGTTCAGTGTCACAGCCTCCAGCTCCAGTTTAGATATACTTAAAGCTGAATGAATAAAAACTGACATTTATTGATGAACAACAATTTGCCCACTCAGCTGAACGCTGCCCTGACATCTGCTGCGGTTAGCTTCACACACACACACACACACACACACACACACACACAGCCTGTATCTTGCGGTTAAGGGCTCCCAATCAGCTCTTGCCAGGCCTCATTAAAACAAGGCTAACATCCATAGTAGGCCACTAATTCCATTAAAGTTATCAGACTGTCCTCTGTGTCACAGTTCACATGCAGCCACACTCACATCAGCCTCAGACAGCTGGAGGAGCTTAAAGAATTCATTTAAACTTTAAGATACCATACACAATCATTTTAATCAGATGGATGTTTCCCGCTGTGCTGGGACTTCCCTGATGGAGAGTTTTTAAACCGAGAATCATTCATCATTATCCCGACAGGCAGATTCAATTGTTTTTATTTCTTTTTTTATCTAAACCTGGTTTAAAATATTACGTTTTCTTTGTAAGTTGCCTCTAACAAAGAGGTTTAACCTTTTAAAGCTGGTTGATTCTGTCTTTCCAAACATTTTGTGAAACCGGGAATTGTTGTTTCACGAAAAACTTTATTTTAATGCAAACAAATTCCAAACAAACCAAAAATATCAGACTAAAATGTGGGAAACTAATTTATCATGTGCAAGGTTTCCATATGATGTGGTGATTAAGCAATAAAAGAAGTTTTAAATGTGTTTATTTGAATAAATGTAGGCACCACAGCTACAGTAGAAAGTGCACTTTCTTACAGATTATAAACAGGAAATCAAATGTTTGAGAGGTTAACAAAGGAGAGAGTGAAGTTTACTCTAATACTTATTACCGCTATTTATTATAATAAATATGTATTATTATTTTAGAGTGAAAGTGTCCATTATTAAGTGGAGGTATTTAATGAAGTTGCAGCAGGTTTCTGAGGTGGACAGTGTCAGTGTCACCTGCTTCCTCACTGGTGGAGACTCACTCCGGCTGACACACGTCTCTTTTATCAGCTGCACGCTGACAAATGACTCTTCAGAGAAACACTGACTGGAAGGAGCAGCATTACGGATGGTTTTAGTTTTACTATGTTATTATACAGTAATCTAGATTCCTAGTAAGACACCAGGTGTGTGTGGAGGATTAGTTCTGTGCGTAAATTCGAAAAGCGTCAGCTTGTAAATCACAGATTGGGTCAGGCATTTCATAAATGGGATTTAAAAGGTTATACTAGGTGTAGTTCAACTTGTTAATCGTCGTCTTTAAAGGTAAATATTCTGGAGATGCGGCTGCAGGAGTTGTGTGAGGCCTTTTCTGTGCCGACTGAAGCGTTCAGCTCTCACAGGCACACTGGTTCAGAGCCTGTGAGTCCCTCAGTCCTGCCCTTGTCTTTGAGGCTAATAAACGTGTTATACGACCCGCCGGCTTCCAGCCTCTCCTGGAGTTGAGTAAAAAATAAAATGACTCCGTTAAGGATTCTTCTAGACCACATAATCGGACCACAGAGACTCGCTGTTCTCGGTCACCGCCGCCCGACGCGCCAAAGCGCCAGAACGGAGGCTTTGGGACCCGAGCAGGACCCGCTGAACCTGCCAGGAACCCGCCTGCTAATGAGTGGGACCGGGGGGAGGCGAGGAACCGGGAACTGGGTAAATCATTCAGCCACAAATCCTAAAACTCCCAGGGACAAAAGCTGGAAGAAGATGAATATGAAGACTTTCTGCCCCACGGAACCAAAGAACATTAGAAATAAAAGACTGACGGGATGTTTAAAGGAGTCTAAGCTGTTATTGTTGTTGTCCTGGCGCTTCTGAAAACACACAAACAAGCTGTTTGCCGTTGATAATCAACGTTTAGTTCTCGGGAGACGCTTCTACACTTTAACATCAGCAACAACAACAGTGAGAGTTCACGGGACAAATCACCTCAGTTTCTCCTCCTGGCGAGTTGCTTCTCTTTTTACATTTTAAAAAAAAGTTGTGCTTTTCAGTCACCAGCAGAGAGGCGCCGTGCGTAAAGACGCCGTGCCCCGGGGGTCAGACGGCAGCAGGACTCCGCGTCGGCCCGAGCAGCGCGAGCTGAGCTTCATTTCTACAGCCTACACTGATTTAATGAGCTGCTCGTGTAAAATAATATCACGTGTATATTTCAAGATCATTTCAAGATTCAGAAAATATCAACGGGCCTCGTTTGGATCCATAATCCTCACCAAGATCATGTTCAACAAATCTAGAATTCTGCAAGAAGGCGCGAGAATAATCATGAAGGTTCAGCAGGTTTCTCAGTCTGAACACTGAAATCTTAGAAGTTTAAATTCAAAGAGTCGCCAGCTGTTTCTTTACACCTGCAGTTAATAATAATAATAATAATAATAATAATAATACTAATAATAACGTTCTGCACCGGAAGCTAATAATCCAATTAACGTTTAAATTAAAATTAAAAATAAATCAAATAAGCCGTGAATAAAACAAATGATAAAATCATTGTTTTATATAAACATTGTAGTTGTTGCCCGGTTTCTAAACTGCCTCGTGGCCTGAAAGAAAAA
This sequence comes from Nannoperca obscura, assembly GCA_036024295.1. Classification (NCBI taxonomy): domain Eukaryota; kingdom Metazoa; phylum Chordata; class Actinopteri; order Centrarchiformes; family Percichthyidae; genus Nannoperca; species Nannoperca obscura. The sequence continues at coordinate 12,485 of JAVQJL010069259.1, forward strand.
GGAAAATGATTTCAACAAACTAAATATGATGTATTTATGATGTTATTATTTATAGTATTATTTATTTTATTTTACTACACCTGTTTCTCTTGTACACTGATTTGATGTTCTCCCTCTCCTGCAGAATAACGTCTCTTCACATTTTGGACGGTTGTTTTCTTCTGGCTGCACGTCTTTAAACTGATTACATGGTTTTTTTTATTTGACCTTAGAAGTCCTGGGAATCTCTCATACCTGGAAGATATCTGAAGTTCTGATGTGGCGCAACACACACTCTTTTATTCCGCACAGGGACTGCGGGCTGTTCACACAATGTAATTCTAAATCTCTGGTGTGCGTTTCCCTCTGAGAATGAAACGCATTAGTTTGGGTCATTTACTTCGTGTCAGATCACCGTCGTGCAACAAGCCGAGGCCTCCCTGCAGGCCTGCAGCCAACCAGCAACACAACTCGCTTTGATATAAAATATATTTATATGAATATCTGACAGCCCAGAGTCAGAACCTGGACACTCCAACCCTCTAATCACTGAACCTCATGTTGAGTTCTAAACTTTTATTGAAGCTGTTTAGTGCAAAGAAGCACTTGATTCTGTCGTGTTCCTGACAGCAGGCCCGCGCGTGACTACAGGCCTGCACGCTTCATCAGCTGCATCTACAACAGCAGCACTGGGTGTGTAACAGCGGCTCACTGACAAAAGCAACACTCCACATTCTCACGGAGAGCGTGGAGCTCAACGCTACGCGCCCTGTCGTGGGTTGGGTCACTGCACTGGAGCCATGTTTTGACTCTGCACTCGTAGTGATACAGCCTAACGGAGATCCGCACATTTGAGCGGTGTGGTGCATGTCTGCGCACTGACCCGGGTCCATATCCAGACAGTGCGCCGGGTCCTCTCCGTCCGTGGCGAGGCTCTCCATGGACAACTCCAGCTCCTTCTCCTCCCAGCCCCGGAGCTTCCTCTTCTTGTTGGAGCCGATCAGGGCTTCCACGGAAAAAGCGTGGGCTCTAGAGCTCAGAGCTGCGGCAGATCGCCTCCTCTCACTCATTTCTCTCAAATCCACCCGACGGCGGGGCCGCGACGAAAAACCCACTCCGTCCGTCCAACGCAGTGAAGCGAAACAGTCAAAAAAAAAAAAGGCACACGTCAGTGTTTACAGCGGGACGCAAACTCACCGAGTGTCCAAAGTAATCCCAACTGTGACTACAAGCGCCGCGGCAGGCTTCTGGAGGCAGACTGTGCCATCCTGGCTGCGCGTGAGATCAAGTCCGGGAGGGCGGGTAGTTTGACGTGGTCTGCCGCTTTGCGCGTCTCTCCGTCCTTCCACTCCGCGTCTTTCTTTTCCTCTTTCTGTCCCCCGAACTTCTTGGCTTGATTGATACTTACTTCTGAAGGGAGTTTTTTTTCCAGGCGCAGAGGGCCGGCCCTCCCGCTCCCTGTCAAACCCGCGCAGCCAATGAGAAGTCTGGAAAGACACCGAGACAAAGTGTTTCGTCCAATGGCAGCGGAGGGAGACGCGCGTCCTGGAAGAGGAACCGTGGTCCGGACTGCAGCAGCCAAATGAACGGACCATAACGTAGCCTATGGAAAAATACATTAGCGTATTAATATTATTGTTTTCATTCTACCCGGAACTACTTTACACGCTGATCCCCTGCAAACTGAACAATGCAACAATTAAACGTAAACTTGAGTTAAGTGATGTATTCACTGACCCCAGCGGGCCTGATGACACCCAGACCCTGCAGCCTCACTGCTGCTCTGCAGGCTGACCCTCCAGGCCCCTCGGCCACCACGGCGAACACCCCGAACTCATGCCACTGTCTGTCTTTTCACCAAGTGAGTCCGAGCCACTGACGCCGTCATTAGCAGGAAAAGTCACATTACAGCTTCATCGTGTCGCAGCAGCAGGACAGGTGGGCTGATCTCAGGCCTGCTCGGCCGGACACTGAGGAACGAGATAAGCGTGAAATGGTTTGACTCTGCTCGGCTTGTGTCTGCAGGTCGGTAACAGAACTAGAACTAGAATATTTATTATGGATGAGTGAGGGAGATAATTCAGATCGAAATATTAGAAATGTAGGCGTCCATCAAGTGACTGGCGTCTATTTATTATATTAGTCTATTATTTAATTAAATGTATACTGATTTATTAGTCATCTATTTCACTAAAATAGATCAAAACAACCAGGGAGCAAAAAGAGCTTAAATGCACCTTTCGCTTTGAACCCGAGGGAAATATTCGATTAGTTAAAAACCCAAAAATTTTAAATGAGAGAATAAATACTTGTGTTTATTATCGTGTTGAAAAAGCAAACACTTTAAAATACATTTTGATGACAAATAGACGTGTTTCTAATAGCACTGAAAGGTAATATATAGCATAATACAGAAGACTACTGCTATTAAATATTACAATGAAATCATGCTCATAATCAATAGATATCAGGCTAATAATAATAATAACAATATTAATAACAATAATGCAGGCAGCTTTTGGTAATCCGTTTCCAATGATCAGACTTTTAACGACACTTGGTTCCGAGCTGCACGGTCTGCAGGCCTGATGCTCAGGAAGAGAAGAGACGCAGGTCACTTTCTACCGAGAGGAAAAGAAATATTTCAAACATTTCCCGTCAGCGGCAAAAAGAACGAGGGGGGGGGGGTCCAAAAGTCACCGCTCAGCACTGGACCTCTTATAGTAAAGATTAAAGTGCGCACCTGGATTATAACTTTGCAAAAAACATCATGAAAATTTAATAGACCGCTAACAAAACTGTATTCAGCTTATCGGTAAATACCCTCCCCCCCCCCAAAAAAAAAAAAATACACACACACACACATACATATAGATATAATATAACTATACCGTCGGGATGTTTTAACCTCCAGCCTGTAAACAAATCTAAGGGTTTGAATCACACACATTCATCATTTCGCACTGACCCACTTTACGCAAACACGGACATATTACAGACGTATTGAAGTGACTTTTCATCAGTAACATCTTACAGGTTTAACTAAACATGGAGATCGACGCAGTGCATATTTTGTGCATTTGTGACGCTTTAATGGAAATAATGTGCGCGCTAAGTTTGTTTTATTCGAATTTAAAAGTAACTATTGAGTTCTTAATCAGGGAATCAGACATGAATGAAGAGTTTGGAAATATATTAACGTCTGATTTGAATTCACACAAATTTAAGTCGTGGATACTTTGTCATAAAGTGTTGGATGTTTTTGTGCGTAAAGATTGTGCGTAAAGTTCTGGTAAAGTAAATATTCAGCGGGCGCGCGCGCGTTTGTTTGTGTGCGTGCGTGAGTGCATTGGAGGGTGGGTTTAAATCCCGGTGGAAGGAAACTCGTTAAACAAGCAGTAAAAACTAAAACCAACTGTTTGCTGTTTAGATCCCAGTTAAAGCGTGAGATGGCATCTCATTAACCCAAAACTAAAGTCTTTAACTAAATCTGAAAAATACCTCAGAGGGTTATATGGAACATTTGTTATAAGGTTGAATGCATTCAAATACTTTCAAACACTTTCTGGATTCATCAAGCAGCCGTTTTTAAATTAACACTCCTAAAACGAGCTTCTCTGGTCAGTTTTGTTTGGTTTTCTGCTTTTACCAAACTGTGGCTCTTTACGCAAAGCACCAAGTCATAACGCCCAGATCTCTCTGAGGAACCTTTGTTAATCTGACTTCATCCACACCAGACAGGCACATGGAAGGTGGGCGGAAACGGTCAAACGTCACGTTAATGTTCAATTAGTAAGAGAAAGCTTTTGACCCCGCCTGACCCCGGGGAAGAAGCCTGCAGCAAGAAGTCAAGCATCCGAAGTGACAGCAGCTCTCGGGCCGTTTCAGCACCTTCCCACCCCGCGGCCAAGGCCTGCGCTTCCCCGCGCAGGACTAAATATAGTGTGGCGAGCAACTGCAGGAGCCGCGTGCATTGGGAAGTTGAAGATGTGAGGATACAGGCAGGACGGTGGTAGGACCGTGTGCGCCAAGAACATTCACCTGATGCTCGTTTTATGCGAAAATACAACATCAGCAGTGTGGTTGGTGTTAGATGATGGTGCGCGTGTTACTGTGATGATCACAACAAGTTCACTCCTTTTAAGCCTTACATGTGACTATTCACAGAGGATGCATGACAGATAAAGAAGCTGCGTTGTTTTACACTGACTCGTATAAAATAAATGTGCGCAATGACCAGAAGAAATGCATGTGCGGTTACAAAGTTGTTTGAATTGTTTTGGAATATAAAGGGGACATATCTGCAGGTTATAATTCAATTAACTATGTTTATTTTTTATCTTTTTTTTTTAAAGGGATAATTCTGCGCATTATGTAGTGAAGTCTAACACTTACAATAGATTAAAAATAGATTGAACGGGCAAACATTACAGTTGAATTATTCGACAGAACTGACCACATAAATAAATAAATAAATAAATACAGTGATATTTTATTCCACTCGGACTGTTGTGATCTTCTTCCTCAGTTAAACGAAATATCTGAACACTAAACATCGACGCCTTCAGCTCTGGAGGCTGAACGAGCCGCAGTTACCCTGTAAGAAAATGACGGACAGGTTTATCACAGTTTAAGTCATTTAGGAATATTACGGGATTGACATGGAGAGATTATAGGCCAAATAGCACGACGTTAAGTAAATCCCCCTGACCATAACACCGTCAAGTGGGAACAAAATACACACACACACTCATGATATTCTGTATATGTGCATTAAGTCACTGATACAATGGCATCATCACATCCTAAGTTAAGCTCATAGCGTGATAAAACACGGTGGTAGTGATAACTGCTGCCAGCCTGCAGTGTGTTGAGTAAACAGAGGCTCTAAGTTTCCTGGTTTCACTGCATCGAGTCCAGCAGGAGGAAAAAGTCTCGTTTTTTAGATGTAGTTTTGCTAAAGCTGTTTCCATGTGACATGATTTCCATTTAGCAGGATTTCTTTAAAAAGTAACATTTATTACGACTCCATTAAAGTTTTTACTTCTGCGCATAAAACGGTTCAGTTGCGGAGTCGCGTTCGTACAGGAACGGACTACTTACTGCTCCGCGCCGATATCACTGCAGTCTCACTTTACACAGACGCGGACTTGTCGTAATGCTGCGGTCTGAACAGGTCGCTGTGATTTACAGCCCGGTGCTGCGTGTGTGTACGTAGTCTATATATTTTTATTTATGCTCTGTCAGCTGCTCATGCCAACAGGAAAAAAACGGGCCAAAGGGAAATAAACCGAGCGAGGATATACGCTCTGTTCCCAGGTAAACACCGAGATGGAAAAACCACAGCACGGCCCAGCTCCGGAGTGTGTGAGTGTGAGTGTGTGTGTGTGTGTGTGTGTGTGTGTGTGTGTCCCAGCAGGAACATTAGAGGACTAGAGAAGTGCATTTTCAATTAGAGAAAGTGTGATGGTTAAAACTGTATAAGGAGGGTGAACTGTGAGTGATGAGAGGGAGAAGGGGGGGGGGGGGGGAGAAATTTTAATTAAAAAAAATTAAAGGGTTAAAAATGAGAAGAAAGAAAGAATGAGAGTCAAGGGTCAAAGAAAGAAGAGATCAAATGAAAGAAGAGGGGGAGAAGGGAAGAACGGAGGAAAGAACATGAGGAAGATACCAGCAAATATGTTAAAGTCCCCCTTACTGGATCATTTGATATATATATATATATATATATATATATATATCATCCAGCATTAAGGGATAAGTGTGTATTGTAGATTGAGATCTCTTTATTGGAAAGCTGCTGTAATGAATAATAAATGGATTTCCTCGGGGAAGCCTCACTTACACAACCTTTGTTTATTCAGACGACAAAGTCTGGATGTGATTCAGAAACAGAGTTTAGTGTTAAAATGACTGAATGAATCAACAGGGTTAAATAAGTGTGTGTGTGTGTGTGTGTGTGCGCGAGTGACTGAATCAGTCATGTGTTAGGTGTGTTAATAGCTGTTAGTGTCACAGTGTAAACTGTACAAAACATCCGCTAAATCAATGCTAATTAAACATCAACAGAATGAAAACGACAGCTGAGCTGCAAATATACAAAGTCACACAATCTCCTTTATTTCTTTAAATACTCAAAAAGACAAAACTGTGAAATTAAAAAAATGACACCCCCAGCAAGCAGAACACCAGTTGAATGTGACACCATCACCTTAATATGAGTGCTCAGTTTCAGGTCTTTACCTCTGAAGTCTTTCACATTTGGACTCTTCATGAGGACGTTGTGTCTTGAGGCGGCAGAGCGGAGACAGAGTCCCTGCAGCCGGCTGGAGAGCAGCAGGTGGGACAGTTATTCAGTTGCTGAGGCTGTAATGCATCGATGCTTTTTATTTTCCACTGTGTGTTGAGCATAATGTATTGCTTATTAATTAATTATATTGCAACTACACTGTATAAAAAGAGCAAGCAATAAAGAATCAAACGACGCTGGTCTTTATAGTTTTGTGATCTTCATTACAAACAGGAGTAACTTACCTTCTGTTCAAGATTTTGAGTTTTTACACCCAATAATTATTTTCAGTGACCTCTACTGTTGTTGCACGTCTGTTTCACTTCTCATATACTGTCTGCACCGAGACACATCATCGAAGGGTCCCGCACGCCGATACGCAAAGCATTTTCACTCTCTAGCTTCTAACTGTGCCTGACCTTTGCTCGTTCACACATTCGTCAGGTTGGATTCTGTATATCTGTGAGTGTGTCTGTATATATGTATATATTTTCTTAAAAAATGTCTGCATTAGATGTCGAAACAGATTCTTATTTGCGAACATCTGTTTTGATGTATTTCTGTTGTCGTGTTTTATTCTGTCGGTCCAGATTTCATGAATCCAATCTAGATGGATGAGTGCTGAGAGAATATCATAAAGAAGGCTTGTGTGATATTTTTGGGAAACTCAAAGACAGATAAATAAGCGACAAAGTCTTCAGAAAGAGTGTGTTGAACATCTTTTCTTCTTGTTTCTCCACATTCAAGCAGAGGGCAAAATAACTAAGTTTCCATGTTAATTTCAACACATTTTGTGATGAAATGAGTTACATCCTTGAATATCCTGGAAATGTAAACAGTCAATGGAATAAAACTTGACATCAGCAGCAGTGTTCCAGCCCAGCTGCCCCTCAGCACAATCCCACCCGCTGTCGGACCTCTCTGAGGACCGGTGCTGCCAGTTCTCGAGCCCTGCGGGTCCCCTGGACCAGCACTCCCTCCAGGTGAGCGCGGTCCGACCTCAGCCTCTCCAGCTCCTCTCTGATGGGCGTCAACCTCTGGATCACAGCCTCGGTCACAAGCTTCTTGTAGGCCCCCGTGTCCAACCCTCCGGCCTGGGACAGCGCCTCCTCCACACTGATCATGGCCGTGGCTGCATGGATCGTCACCAGGTTGGACACGCCCGGCCGCCTCTCCAGGTCAAAGGTGACCTCAGAGGTGAAGTCAGTGACGGCACGGCGGAGCTTGAGGGCGATTTCATCAGGAGAGTCTGTGATGGTTATTGTCGCCATCGTTTGGGGGTCGGATTTGGACATTTTGGCGGCAGGGTCACGCAGGGATTTGACCTTTCGTGTAGAGCCTGTGGGAGGAAATCAGAGAGAGAAACCCAGTAGTGTGATGAAATGAAGTGTTTCCAAACTAAATATTCATTCTTTAAATTTGAAAACTCCAGAAGACACATTGCAAAAGTCATCTTTTCTCGTAAATTTCTCCATTCGTTTGTAAATCGACGTGCTGAATGAAAAGTAATTTCAGTGCCAGTTTATTGACTCTGTAAAGACATTTTCTTAGAAAATATTTCAGTTTTAGAGAGATTTTCAATATCTAGTGTTCAGTCGGTAAAATATATTTAATTTATTTATAAAATGTGATTTTTACTACATTTTGAAATTCTTTTTATTCAGATGTTATTGGCCGGCTGGTTCAACAGGTTGTAACAGACAATGTACATACAGCAGTCAGGGTTTGAATCTCTGGTCTTTGTGCAGGAATGGATGAAGAATTACTGTTTCATTATTGCTGCCGTGTGTGTGTGCGCGCGCACGTGTGTGTGTGTGTGTGAGAAAGTGTCCCAGTGTGAAGCAGACGTATCTCGGTGTGAAGTGATGAACAGACAGAGCCGGGATTTCCTCTCCTTTCTTATTTATCAACCCCATCCTTCCGCCATCTTGCCAACTCTTTTTCTATCCCATAGTATTAGTCCACATCCGTCCCACATGCCACGTCCTGCTTATCACCGTGGAGACGTCCTTATTTCAGGCAACAAAAAAAAATTCTTTAGTTTTTTTTTTTTTTTTTTTTTTAAATCGAAGGTGGTGACTGGCAACTCTGCTTTGCCAAAGAAAAGAAATGATAGGATCCACACACACACACACACACACACACACACACACACACACACACCCTCCCCTTTAAGTCATCTCGAGGACGTCCCCCCCAAATCTATTATCACTCTATTATTCTGATAAAAGAGGGAGAAAATATTTCTTTAATCAAAGCCGCGCGGCACACATGACTGACTCCGTCTTGTGCTTTTATGATCCTGATAAT
>JAVQJL010069272.1:0-13179 GCA_036024295.1 Nannoperca obscura
TTCTGCATTTTACAGGGAGCCAGTGTAGAGAAGCTAATACTGGAGAAATATGATCCCCCTTCCTGGTTCTTGTCAGTAAACGTGCTGCAGTGTTCTGGATCAGCTGGAGAGTCTTAAGAGACTTATTGGTGCAGCCTGATAATATGGAGTTGCAATAATCCAGCCTAGACGTAACAAATGCATGGACTAGTTTTTCTGCATCTTTTTGAGACAGGATGTGCCTGATTTTATAAATGTTACGTAGGTGAAAGAAGGCAGTCCTTGAAGTTTGTTTTATGTGAGAGTTAAAGGAAATATCCTGATCAAAGATAACTCCAAGATTCCTTACGGTGTCGCTGGAGGCCAGTGCAATGCCATCTAGAGAAACTATATCTTTAGATAGTTTGTTTCGGAGGTGTTTGGGGCACCTAGTACAAGTACAATAACTCATTTGTTTTCATCCTCCTCTTTTCTCCTACTTTTTGATGTAATGATATCTGAATGTGACGTGCCTGGAACAACACCAGGAAGCAGCTATAAATTGGCACTCTGTTATTTTGTTTATTGCATTCATGTGCTGTGTTTGCATTCTTGGCACCATGGTCGAGGTGGACATGGTCCTAGACAGGATTGTTTGTTGTCCACTCTCCTTTTGTAATGTCACTGCTCAGAATGTGAAGGTGCATTCAAGATCTGGAGGGCATCTGGCTTGTTGACATTATTGCTGACATACAGTATCCCTAGTAGTTCCGTTTATTTTGGTGTGCTTAGTGTATTTAGTGTGCCCTTAATTTAGCAAAGCAAAAAGTAAGGGTGTTGCTGGGTGGAGGAGGGTGTGGTGGAGGGTCATGAAGCGAGTCCAACTTCCATGCAAGAGACTATTTCGCTTTTTAACCCTAACCCTTAATCAGGTGTTTTAGTTGTCTAAACTTAACTATTCCTTAAGCATATTCTATTTGCTTTTCTGACCTTAACCATATCGTAGTTGCCATGTACAGATATTATTATAGAAAGAACTATTGACATTGTCATTGAACACAATCCTGGATTTTGCAGAACTGTCTGAGATTCTTGTTTGGTGATAGGTTTGGACATAAGGAGTTTATAATCATAATCATAGTTTTTGCTACTTTTGGATGATAGAGCGGTCACTCTATATCTGGCATTTGAACCTCATTCAAACTGATGGGAAAAAAATGAAACATAAAAATGTACAGTCTATAAGCGTAACAGTAGATGTTCTGCATATACAGGCAGAATCTCTAGGCAAGGAATTTGGTATCAGAAGCATTCCGGTTTCCATTTGTAGTAAGAGTAGTATTGACCAATCATGTTTGAGTGGGCTTTGGTTGCATGCAGGTAAAAAAAAGACACATTGGCCGAAATGCAATCTTAAACTCATTGGCTATTGTCTGACGACAATTGAACTATTTATCAATCTCAAAACCCTAGAGATCAGCTTGTCGTCAGACGATAACTGGTGGGTTCCGAGATTGCTAATTGGACTGTAAACATGCAACATGCTATTAACTCTGTTTTTGCCGGGGCAGTGTAGCACATCTACATGATTACATACATAATTAAGGCAACGTTTCTAAGACGACAGGTTCATTGGCTGTTAAATAACAACTTCAAGCCTGGCGTTGCATTTGATTAGTGTGTGGGTCTTCTTCAAAATAGGGGCTGCAGTCGAGACAAAGCTTTGTTAAAATCTAAACTCTGTCCTCAAATGACATTGGTGACATTTTTATGCCTGTTGCTGTTTGAATGTCTGTCTTGTGAAAATCAAAAAATATGTACCTTTCATGACTCAAGGTGACTCATCTTTTCTGAGCTATGGGCCTTGCAGGGGAGCGTCAGAGAGGAAAGCACAGTTCACATCGAGTCCACTCGCTCGACGCGTCACTGATTTGTCTCGCTGCGGTTCTGAAACTAACTTTAATGATGCATCTGGTTTGAAATGCTGCTTTAAGTTGGAGCTGAAAGCCTGTTGAAAGCCGCCCTGATGGTTTATTCACAACTTGTCTTCTTTTTACATTGCGCTGCTCCTTCGCTGTGCCATCTTGTTATCAGAGGCAGATATGTTTCTGCTCAACAGTTTTTTTTAAAGAGTAGCCACAGTATCACAAGATGTGACAGACTTTTTTTTATTATTTTAACCAAAGGTCTGAGTATATTTGAATTGACAAGACAGGCATAGGAGTGTGTAATAAGCAGGAGTGTTCTTTTGGATTTTTTTTTTTTTTTGTTCAGACATACATACACATATTTCTGTGTGTGTGTGTTTGTGTGTGTGTCTTGCCTATGCCGACTGGCCTTTGCAGCCTTCTGGCCTGGTTCTCCTCCAGCTGTGGGGGACTAGAGCAGCAGAGCAATTCCAGCTCTACACGTCTGCCCCCTACCCCCACCCCTCCTTCCCTGATTCCCTCCAGCTCCTGCACATCTGGCTTCCCCAGATGTGGGTGTGAAAACAGTGTACACGCTCAGCCTCCATCTGCTGCCAACACATGCTGACCCCCCAGAGAGCAACCTGAGTTTATTTAAGGATTCTAACTCAGGTGTCAGAGCTAACGGGGGAAAAAAAGAATCAGTCTACTCAACCTTTTGTTTAGCTGACATATATTTTTATATTATTTATGTGTCATGGTAAGAAGCATCAAACTGGTGGGAGTTTTATTTAGATGGGGCAAAGTGGAAAGCATAAACCTCACTTAAAATGCAGTTTTTCTTGGGCATGTTGCCCTTATGGTGATAAATGGCCCCAATGACCACATACACACACACACACACACACACACACACACACAGACAGACACACAATATGAAGCAATTGATCTATACCACCCGATACTGAAAAGCAAGAGGGCTGAATCATTTAATAAAAAATCAAGATCCTTCCCAGCCTTATTTATTTACTTATTATATATTTATGTGGACCCTCTCCTTAAAACATAAGAAAGAGGTAAAAATATAGACACTCTCATTCTGAATAGAGTTGCTAAATAAATAAGTTTATATCCAATTTGTGAATTGTGAACAGACTATATATATGTAAACTGTGTGTGTGTGTGTGTGTGTGTGTGTGTGTGTATATATATGAGTAATGTGTTTAGAGAGAGAGATTATTCTTATTATTGTTTCAATATCATTTGTACCTGATGCGTTGACAGTATTGTCAGTGCTACATTTATGCCAATAAAGTTAATTGAATTGCATTGAGAGACAGAGAGAGAGTGAGTTAAACTGAAAAAAATGAATGAAGGCAAGAAAGAACATGATGAGAGAAGAACAAAAGACGGAGGAAAAAGGGATACAGGAAGTTCCACTAAGACAGAGATAAATAGAGAGAGAGGGGGAGAGAGAGTCTATCAGTCAACTGTTCTCCTGTAGTCTCTTAGTCTGCTGGACTGGACTGAACTAGGTTCAGTGTTTTGGAAGAAGGCAGTTCACTTTTCTGTCTCATGTACTCTGTACTTGCTTTTCTTTTGGAAGGGACTGGGTGCGTGTCTTTTTTTCCTGCCTTAGATCAAACAGGACATTATGCTAAAGTTTAGCATCACCCACTGCTCAAGGTTTGTGATGAGTGTGTTTGTAGTGTGATCCTGAGATGCTGCTCGCACAGGGAGCTGGTCTACCAGTTTGTTTGTGTTTTTTAATGATTAGGATTCAAAGGTGGTACTTTTTCAGCTGACAGTAAAGTCTCCTCATCTTCAGCTCTCTGTCCATGTCACGTTTCAACTGTTGTGATGTTGTTGTTGCAGTGGGTGAACGCTTTCTCTCTTTTTGTCTTTCCGCTCTATCTTTCCCTGCAGTCACAATGAGCGAAAGGTGACCTGCAAGCACCCGGTGTCTGGCATCCCCTCCCAAGACAACTGCATCTTCGTCGTAAATGAACAGTAAGTCTCTCTGCACTCTGACACACCCACACATTGTATGCTTTGGATTTCGGCACTGGCAACACTAATGGATGGATTCATTCATCAAACTGCCGCTGCAGAGGTGAAAGTGTGTGAATATACTGCGTGAGTATTAATCTGGAGAGACTTGGATATACCAAACCCCAAAAGTCCTGCTCAAACCAGAGCCAGTTATACTGAGCGTCCACTGTTCTCAAAGTAAAAGTATTTTTTATTTAATGCACAGACCCTGCTGGCTGAATAGGAATACATAATTTGGACATGAACAGATGAAAGCTCTGAACAAATATATATATATAAAACATAGGATGAAGTGGAATAAGAGAAGCATACAAATCTAAAGGAGGACAAGCCTTTTTCGATTATTGAAGGAAAACAGTATTTGTGTTGAAAAGAAAAAGTCAGAGCAGCAGAGTAGTGACTGTGTAATTGTACTGATGGAATTAGTTTTGTGGAAATGTACATTATGCTGAATTTATGTAAGCCATTATTGTACAGATAATTCTACTTGTTGGTGGCCCCTAGCTATTATTTGAGACTGAATACTGGCATTTACCTGAGAAATTATGCTGAACCAAATTCTGTTTATGCTCACTCTGTAGATATTTTCTTATCTTGGCATAAGCAAAGACATAAGGCAGTTAAGTATTTAGGTGCCTGCAGAATGAAAAACCCTGTTTAAAAGTATAAAACATCCCCAATAAATGATCAAGTGCAGTGTCCATACAATACAGCTTCTTTATGCAACAGTGGTGGTGGAGGAATGACTGCATCACCTGCAGGCCATGTTAGAGCTCTGACTGTTCCATGACTTTTTAAATGCAACGATCAGAGGCAGTGTGTTGAGTGTGCATGCAGCTGTGGGGACTCCAACAGAGCATCAGTGTGCAGCTGACAGAAGCTGCAGCTCTCCAGCAGCATGGACGCCCACACCACTGGGTGCTTATCACGGTCTGCACACTGCAACGCTTCAAATCCTCTGTGGGGTTTTCACGACAAAATGATCATGGTTAGAATCCATTTTCAGTCTGGCTCCTGAGCGTGTCCTTTCTGTTGGGGCGTTGTTGTCTGAGCTTCCTGGAGGCAGTGGTTGAATAGAAAGATGGCTGTGGTTGTTATACCCGCAGTAAACTTAGGGTAATCGTCTGGGTTTGCCTGATCCACACTACAGCTGTACACAGGCCACCAGCTCTTTCTGCTTCTCTGGTTTTAAAAGATTTTTTTATCAAATTATCATCAGCTTTTAAATTTTAAGGTGCTTGCAGTTTGTATACATACCATTTTGTAAAGTGATTACAAGGTGAAATGTCTGTATTTAAAACCACTTCCTGCCTCTCTACCAGTTTGGGAATATGACTGGGCTGAAACTGTGTAACACATCCAGTGCTTGTTCTCAGATGGTTAAGTGTCTGACAGCATTATGGAAAGGATCCCTACACTTTTAATAACAATCTGAGTCTGTCAGAGGCAAAAACAAGCACTTTTAGTGGACATACTTTTCACAAACGCAGTTGCCCAGAAGGACTGGACCAGTTCCAAAGTATTGGTCATTTTAACCCCAAAATATAAAAAAAAAAATAGGAGCCAGGTTTAAAAATACCAAAGTTTCCCTTTAAGGTCTGTCAGCTGTCCTGTCCCTGGAAGAGAAATAGCTGCAGATTTCCCCTCTGGTTTCAGCTGCACTGTTTGAAACTGTGTAGGACTAATAAGAGCTGCAGTCCACTGTCACACTGCAAATCCCTCTTGGTCTTCTTGCTTTTACGTGTTTGAGTCTGATTGTGTGTGAGACTCACTAAGGGCCAGTCAGTCTGTGAATGCCACCACTGATTAAACTGCTTCTTTGAATCTTTCTGTCTGGCCATCCATCTTTATGCGTCTTCATTTTTTTTCTATCATTGGTTGTCTGTCTGTCTAAGATCCTAAATCGATCTTTCTTTCTCTCTCTTTGCCTCTTCTGTCTGTACCTCTGCAGCTCTGCATGGTTTGTTTATGGCAGCCATGCTACAGCCTCACAAACCGACACAGAAAATTTCTTTGAATGTTTTCCCTCCCTCGCGCTCTGCTGTCGGAATGACTGACTGCTGGATGCTCCCTACCCATCAACTCTGAAATGGGATCCATTCTGTGGATGACACACACAATTCTTACAAAGAAGCTACTTTCTACTCCCCAGGAGACAAACTAGAAAACAACAAAAAGTCAGGATGACGGGGCTGAAATGAAATTTAGGACCCGAGCTTCTGAGAAAGACAAACAAACTGCACCAATTACACGCTCCACCTCCAAAAGAGACGTCAGGATGGTATTTCAATCCGTTCTCATCTCCAAAATGTGCAATACCTTCCCCCTTCTCACACACACACACACACACACACACACACACTGTTTTACTGCTAACAAGTTCAGTGGAGCTGCACTCTCTGTGGCAGCACCTCTCTCTCTTTTTCTCACACACTTGCTCTTTACTGCTTTCACACTCACCCCATTCATCTCCCATCCCAATTATCTCCTCTGTCACACTGCTCCTGTTAAGAAGTGCTGAGGTATCTGTGTGTGTGTGTGTGTGTGTGTGTGTGTGTGTGTGTGTGTGTGTGTGTGTGTGTGTGTGTGTGTAAATGAGGTGTTCATGGTTTGTATTTTTAAACTTGTTGAGCAAAGAGGAGGTGAGAAAGTCACAGGGAACCAAAGATGTTTAGCTGCTGCTAATGAGAGTTTTACCTTGCTCCGCCCTGACGAGCATAAAGATGACGGGTGAAATTGAAATACCTTTGCCTCAAAAGTTCAGTCTAAGTCCCTTGCAGGCATGATGAATCTTATTTGACCCGGAGACACGCGAAGCTGATCATTACAGCCCATACCACGAAAGTAATGAAAGAACTGATCCACAAACTCAGGATTTTGCCATTTGCCTTAGCAGATGTTGGGCTGCTGGTAACCCTGTAACACTGCACTCAAGGAGTGTTGAAAAAAAGAACATGTTCAGTCACTGGGCAGCATAAATCTGTTCAGTTAATCTCATATCAGTCTTAGATTTTGACGTTTCAAATGACGTTTGGCGAAACAAAAGTTTCACTTGTAGACGTGTAACTTTTGTCCTAGAGTAAAGGTCGTGGGATAATGCTCAGGAATTATCCACTGCGGACCATGAATATGGCCAGTAGTATTCTAGTATCCTAGATATCTCAGGTCAGAGGTTTTCAAGCTGTGAAACTTGAATGGGGGTGGACGGGAGAGACCTGAGGCAGGGATAAACGTGACTGGATGATGTAGAGTTAATTGGTAAATGTACTACACTTATATAGCTCTTTTAAACCTTAACGGTTCCCAAAGCACTTTACAGATGCACCCATTCACACACACATTCACACACCAATGGCACAGCCGCCCACAACACAAGTTACGTTGCAGCAAAAGTGGAGACTGCTTCACCTTTTTTTGCCAGATCCTGCCTTGTTTGATGGATCCATGGCACACGCTTGCTGTATTTGATGTAATATAAAGGCATCTTAGTGCCACATGAATCCTCAAGCCTCCTCACTTCTTCTCTCTTCCTCTCTAACTTTTAAATGAATATGAAAATAAATGAGCACAAGCTCTAAGCTTTCCCTTCAGGCTCAGTCTAAAACAGATTTAACCAGCGCACCACAGAGGTGATTCGAGTGATCCTTGAGGAACTGCTAAAGACCAGCTTTGCTTGGCTTCCAGTCTAAGAAACCGCTGAATGTGACTGCGCAGGGGAATGCTTACACTTTTATGACTGAGGATGTTTTTATATCTTCCCTTTTCTCAGGTGGTGGAGTGTGTTTGGAATATAGAAAAAAAAATTCTCAAGTAGTTTTAATTGAAATAAGCATTAAACTCTCTTTTTATCAGTCAGTCTGGTGCAAAAAGGAGACATTTAAATCAGATTGTCAGATTTTATAATTTCATTATTAGAATGCATTCACAAATGTATCAAACTGTTGTTGTGGAAACAGTTTGCACCACAGCTTGGATGGGACCTGGACATCCTGCACTCAGTTCACTCAGTTTAACCTCCTAGAATCTGCATGTGTCCTGATCAGTTAACCTTTTCTTATTAAAGGGGACATCCTATGTTGTGCTGATGTGGCACCCTGGTTAGGATCATGCCCAGAATTATTATTGTATTAGTTTGTGTTATTATCTTGGTGGCTGATACCAGTAGTATTTTGTTGTTGAGTAGGCTGCACATTTCATGTGCTGCATTAATAATGAATATAATTCTATGACCGTTGTAGTTAAATATTTAACTAAATCATTTTTGGTGGTAATCCTTGTTTAGAAGGACGTGAGTCCAGTCGTACACAGGACAGTCAGGATAGCAGCAAAAGAAGCTGATCTAAAATTGTCTAAAACTTGCAGAATATTAAAAGTATCTGGCACCTGGATGGAAGTCAGCATTCTGTGTGTATCGCTACTCATTATTACAGAAAGTGTATGTTACAAACCGGAGGCATGGCATTTTAGGAAGTGCAATATTCAGTGTTTTGGAGCTGGGTTTCTTCTCCCCCTTCTCTTCCTGCACTGATTTAGATTTTTAGCCATGCAAATCGAGGCCCATCTTGTTTCCAGGACATATTTGAGGAGACAGTAAGTAAGCAGGGCCTTAAAATCACCTGTGACCCAAACCACATCCTACACATTTCTACGAGAGACAATAAAGTCTAATCTCTTCTCTAATGTAATCTAATTTAATCACTTCTAATTAAATTTCAATGTTTTTTTTGCTACTTTCAATTTAAAATAAATATTAGCAATACATTCCTTCCCTCCCTTCTTAACCATCTCTCGCCTTTACATCCGCCAATTAACAAATTAGATTTCTCCTCCTGCAATGCCTGAGGCTATTAATGGGAGTCAGCGCTCCACAGATTTTCACCTATTCAAATGTCACTCACTGAGGAGAAGTTTAAATGAAGAGATTTCTAAAGCCCACATCCAGAAAGTTGCTTTTTGTCCCCTGGGGGAAGTTTTCCTCCTCTTATCTCATTAGGATGTACCGTACGCCTCTGCAGCTCTTGCTTTTATTAATGACTTTGTAATATATATTCGACCCACTAATATCTTGCTCTGTTCATCTCCCTGATGTTTTGTTATCATCCTACTGCCCTCCCCATCCTAAGAAGTTTAGGAGATTTAAAAGATGTGTCAAGCTTATTTGGCACAGCTCTGACCTTTTCTGACTTTCATCCTGCTTCCTCCGTCTGTCTCCGCACTTAATTATTAACACATTTCGCTCAGATATCTTCAGTTGTCTGACTGTACAAACAACTGAAAGATAAGAGGATGGGACAACAAGAGAAAATGATAACACGCAAGTGTGCAAGCCTGACTAAAAATCTGAATAAAAGAGAGACAAAGTGAAAGAAAAGCAGAAATGGTGATGTTGAGTTAATGGGAGGCTCTGAACGGTGGTGGACTGATGGGTTGGTCAAAGCTGTGTCTGGGAGAGCTGAACAATAGCATGGTCTTAAACTGACAATAATATTGCCTGGAGTGAGACACTGGTAGACTGGTGATTAGAATTACAAAGAGTTCAGGGTTTGACCACAAAAGCTTCTTGTTTTCATGTGGACAGGTGATGTTTCATTTACACATGCAACAAGGAGACATTTTAGTTGACTTACCTCACCTCCAGTGGCATGAGAACTATCTACATTATCGTACTGTTTTTTATTATGTTATATTTTTAATGTTATGATTTCTGTCATTATTTCATGTTGAATTAATTTTAAAGTCACTGTTGGGGTTCTTATTATTTTTCTTGTTTTGTCATTCTCTCCCTCCCCTGTTCTGTTTCTAGCATGAATTGTGGAAAGCTTGTCCACCCTGACAAGCCGCTAGAGGCTCTCACCAGATAATTATCCCTCACAATGATGGAAGAGCTTTGGCTTCAGCTTCACTATCAACCTTAATGTTTTGAATATTAGTTTGCTATCATCAGTGACTTAAAACATGCATGGAGAATGTGTTGTTAGTGGGTAAGTTCAAACACCAGTTCTACATTTGGGAAAGTACACTTGGCTGCCTTCCTGACCAGTCAGATGAGAAGAAAAACAAGACATTGTAGTTTAAGAAAGCACGGGGTCCCGGATATTTCTGGACAACCATGTATTCATCTGCACTGCATCTTCAGGAGTTTCTTGGATCACTCTGTAGCTGGTCACTGGTGAAATCACAAAACCCCTACAATATTGTATACAGCATTTTAAAATATACTTACAATAACCCCTGATGAAAGTCGCAAGCCAAAATGCGCTCAAAATGAAGTCATTTTGATGCTACAAGTGTTGCTGGAGTTTTGACCTCTCCATGCACCTTTGAAGTAGGTGAGGACAGAGGAAGCTCCTCAAGGAGCTTTAAACAAGGAACCACAGATCCTTGAGACAGAGCACATTTAAGTCTCGTTTATATGAGCCTTTAAGAAGACAAACGTGGATCCAGACATGAGGCATCAGCAGGATGAATGGGAACACTGGGATCCTGACACTCAGTGTGACTGAGCTTTTAGTCACTGGTCAGTCAAATATCCAAATGTCAGTTTTAGGTTGACTATACTGCTGTAAGTAAAGTTAAAGCATTGTGACAGTATGTAGCTTGTGTAGTGGAATGTGGATAAATCAGAAAGCTGTGCAGTATTATGTTAGCAAGAGCCTCAGATAACTACAGTAACTTGGCTTGAGAAAGGACGCTGAGACAGACCCACAATATTGAGTTTGTCCACTCTGGTAGACACAGGGGCTACAATAGTCCTCTGACATGCTGATATCCAATGTTTTTAGCTAGCTACAGGTGTTTCACCCCTGGACTGCATGTTGTGGTGCAGATAGTTTTCCCCTCCAGTGGCCGTGGTTTTAAGTATGACACGATGCACTCTGTCTCTGAGGGGACATTTCTTTATCTGACGGCAACAACTCTTTTCATCAGAATCAGTTTATTCTTATCCAGCTGGTCTGATAGGAGAGGCTATTGTGGAATCAGCATTACTGTAATACTACTAATAATAATAATAATTGCATGATTGTAGACTAATACTGTAGATTAGACAAACTACTTACGGACACAGGAGTAACAGCACTAATATATTGTAGATGTGTTCATGAATCATGAATGAATCATGAGAGCACTCTTGCAACTTTGTTTACTTTTTCTTCAGCTTCTGTTTTCTTCAATTTTCAATTCCAAGGGCATCTTGGAAGGAGGAAAACGTCAACCTTTTTATTGCTCCCTCACATTTGTTCTATTTCAGTAGCCTAATAGACATGTTTTAATCGTGTGCTTGTGTTATTTCTCTTAGCCACATTATGTGAGGCCCTGAAATCCAATCTGTAGTCAGGATTGGAACAGCAGTCAGCAGCCCAAACCCACAGCAGCTTCAGTAAGCATGTCCCTGTGGAGGAGACAGTCCCAAACAGGGCCAAACTTTCCTCTAACTTGATCTCATTTGTTATCACGTCATAATAAAAAGCACAATCCGTGGTAGCTACTCAACAAAAATCTGTATAATATTATAGGGACTCAGCAGCAGCTAATGATGATGGGATTTTTGCACTTCCTGTTCCCTCGTCTAGAAGTCAGTGGGTTTCTTGAATGGATTTTTGGTTAGATGTCTGAAATAATGTGTCTCTTAACACAAGCTTAAGAGAGTTCACATTTTGTTCTACATCAATAAATACCCCACTCATGAATTTTGAAGCAATTACATGTCTTAAAAAAGGTGGTTGCTAACAAGTGGCTAAATGAGATTACAGAGTCGTCGGGGACATTAAATGTCATCATTCCAAAGACAGAAACTCATCTGCTCACTCGTCCGTCTTTACAGCCTCGTGGTGTTTATACTTGCACTCCTGCAAACTATTCTAACTCTTCCAAAGTTCTCCCAAACTTTCCCAAAGTAGAAGTAGAAGAGATAAGCACACAAAATCAAATTACATGTTGGAAGCTTAGTGGTGATGACAAGGAAGTCATACGACTGTGGTTTATAGCCTAACGTTAGCTTTATACTTCTGGTGATTGCAATTATGCTTCAGAAATCATAATTTGTGAAGATCATCTTGCCGAACAAAAGGTTAGTAGTTTCTTCCTGCTTCCTGCTACCCCGCCAGTTAACTAGTTAAACTTGTCCCACACCTGCCCTAGACACACAGAGATGACATTGATCTTCTCATGTGACTTTGTAAGATGGCAAACAAGTCAAACGGTTCCATTAATTTCAGTCAAATCTAATTGGTGAACCTCCACCACGCTAGCAATGAAAAGCAGTGAAGAACATACTGATCCAAAATGTCGGCCCCAGCTCCATTCATCTTTAATTCAAGGCTTCACTCCTCTGTTTGAGAATTCTTTCTCTTCCTCTTGTTTACATTTCAGACTCTGCATGAAGTGCTAGATGAGCCACTGTGCAACACTAATGCAGCAGTGATGTTCTGGATGATAAATGTGTATGTCATGAGTTGTGTCTCCAGCATACAGCAGGCTTTCCTGTCTGAATAATAATCCTGTGTCTATTTTAATAGGAACTAACATATTTTCGTTGCATTCATTAAATCCCTTTTTTTTTTGCTTCAGTAGTGACTCTGAAATTATTAAATGAAATCAGGTGTCAGGGCTGCCACTGTGACTACACACATGTTTTACTTGCTGAATGACTAAAAGATGAATAAAATGTAGAGGCCTAATCATTTCTCCCAGAGAAGGCTTTAAACTGTCTCACGGTGAACTGTGACTCATTGATCGAATCCAGAAACATAAAAGAAAGAGAATTCCATTACTGAGAAATATACCTTAAAGGTTCTATGTAGAGTTTTCAGAAAGTCCTTCTTATTAAAGACACCGGTGGCTGTTAAGTGAGCATCAGTCAGAATCTTGTTGCTCATGCAGCCATTGGACCATGTATATTATTTGAGACTTGGTCATTATTTGAATACAGACTTTTATTTGACAAATTATGGCAGGCCGCTCTCTGGCTGTGTAGTTGAACCTTGGAGCGCTGTGATGTGTGCAAAGGGAATTTCATACACCCGGATCAGTTTCTAAAAATCTACTTTTCAGTCTGTTTTTCACTGCATCTATATTTTTATGGAGAGAATTTTGTTTCTTTATAAAACAGTCAAAAAAAGTGGTTTGAGAGAGAAACTTTTCACACTTTTGCTTTCAAACTCTAAACTTTTGCTTTCAAACTCTAAACTTTTGCTTTCAAACCCTAACATTTTGCTTGCAAATCTAAACGTTTTGCTTGCGAACCCTGAAGCTTTGCTTGCGT
>JAVQJL010069279.1:0-26354 GCA_036024295.1 Nannoperca obscura
ACTGACAGAAATTATCTAAGTGCAAAGAGTAAACATGATCAGACATTCATGTACAGTTATTAAAGCAAAGCATATTAAATCATAAGAAATGTAATAGAGAGAAATTTTGCCACCACAAACATAAGAAACTACTGGACAGTAAGTCGCTCCCTTCCACAGAGTGCACACACACTGGGATCTACTCACTGTGTCGACTCCTGCGAGCAGGAGTTCGGTGATGCTGCCCAGGATCTCGGTGACTGTCATCTGGTCACTAAGCAGCAGGTGTGTGAGGTATGCTCCCTCCACGTACTGGTCCAGGTGCACCTTCTCCTGGATCTCCTCCATTTTTTTCTGCACCAAATCTTCAGCTACGAGACACAAGAGGAAATTGATCTTTCTCATTGGAGAACAAAGAGTAGGCCGTTTGGACACTTTGCGCACTAGATGGCGAAAGAAACACACTGTGAGGGATCCTGTTCAGACGCTGAGGTGGAATTAGGGCTGCAGGGCCTCTGAGGTGGACTTTGTCCTTTCATTTGATAATGCAACCTGAAAAATATGAGCTCTAGTAACCTTTATGACAACAATCAGTAATGGGGAGTGGCAGAGAAGTTAAGGTCAAGGGAGCTTTAATTATGTAACACATTCCAAACACGATTCAAAGTGCTTTACTTAGAGGGCATTATAAAATAAATGTATTTACATTTTAAAAATGAGATAACATTATGTAAAATACATGAAATGAAATAAAAGGCAGGGATGTCGAGGGATCCATACCACCAACAATGACACTACCAGGCCTTGAGGAAAAGTGAACTGAGCAACCAGGTCCACTTTGGTAGAAATGAACGTTGCTCACCGACTTTGAAGAGATGGTCCCAAACTTCCACAAACTGTTTCCAGTAAGGCAGGTAGGGCCAGGTGGACTTGGGGAAGAGGATGAGGATTGGGGAAAGCCGGAACATTTCCCCCACGGAGAAGATGAACTTTTGGGTTTCCTCAGGCACCACCTCGTCCAAGCAGCCCATACGGGTCTCAAACAACACTGAAGAGATCCCTGCATGAAAAAACAAAAGGTATATGTAGACCGCATGGCTTCTGTAACCAACAGAACAGGTGATTTTAATAGAACATGCACTGGTCTGTGATTTTCCTCCATTCTGGAGAACATACTCTATATATGCTATGGCCAAAAGTGTGTGGACACCTAAACATTACACCCATAAGTGATTCTTTATGGACTTGGCTTTGTGCACAGGAGCATTGACATGTTGAAACAGGAATGGTTCAACACCACAAATGTTGTCTAAAATACTGAAAGTAAGGGGCCTGGACCAAACAAGGAAAACACTGTGCTAGTACACAACAATATGTGGGCAAAAGTGAACAAATAATCTGATAAGTTTGTTGGTGTTTAAAGAAATGGCTTGACATTTTGGCTGATATGCTTATTCGCTAACCACTGGCATGTCTGTCCATTACATATGAAGCTACAGTCAGCAGCCGGTTAGCTTAGCTTGGCTCACAGACTGGAAACAGGGGGATGCAGCTAGCCTAGCTTTGTTTGCCACATTTAATCCACGTAAAATGTGTAATTTGCACACTTTGCTATTATAAATCAAACAAAAGAGATGTGTGTCAATAAGTGAGCTTTACAAGTGCTGGTTGGTGAATTTTGGCTTCCAGTCTTTATGCTAAGCTAAAATAACTAATTTACTGTACTGACATGAGTCTTTACAAGAAAGAGTTTCACAAAATGTCAAACTAAACTATACGAGCAGGGCAAATATTGCATCACCTATGTGCTTCTGTAATATTAAAAGTGCTTTAAAAGTGTATAAGAAATATTAAAATGTTAAGTAAACTTCAACCTGATGTGTTAATGTTTTGGAAATGACCCTGATTAAAGGGCTAAAGCAATCTTTTGTGATCATATGAGGTATTATGATCGAACCCACAGTTTATCTCTCAGTATCTAATCAGGTGTGAAGGCCATGGTAGATAAACTAGCACAGCTGCTAAGCTCTGCAGCAGTGAGAGTCAAGGACACTTACAGCAAGGCCGATAGCGTTTCCCTCTATCTTCTACCATAGTTGCATTTTACAGATAACACGTAATATGATAAAAATCATAAATCCAATTCATCAGAAGTTGAGTTGTAGAAGCACAGTGGTGCAGTTCTTTCTTCCATTCATTTCTTGGACCAGTAACACCTACGTAAATGCGTTTTTCTTCTGGTTACTTTCATATTACTAATCAAGACGTTTTCTAACATGTATCTAAAACAAGACGATTTTCCACAGCTGATTAAATGAAAATATTTCACTTGTTTGTTCACTGCGGACCTTCAAAAGCAAACTTGTAGAGTTCTCCAGTGAGGTCATTGACCATAACTCCCTGGCCGCTGGTTTCCCTCAGACAGGCCACTCTGTCCATGAAGTCTGTCACCACCGTGTTGATGGTGTTAGTGTAGGAGGAGACGTGTTTGGGCTTCAACATGCGAGGATTCAGGATGCTGCGGATGCGCTGCCAGTTGGCCCCCATTCTACAAACAAATGAATAAGAGGAAATGAGCTACCAGACAGAAAGAAATAAAGTTGTGTAACGTCTACATTGCTCAAACTGAAACAATCCCTTTAATTGTTCTGAGCTATAAAGGGTTTATCATCAACAAAAGAGAGAGAGGCGAGCCAATTTCTAAGTAGAAATGTATTACATTTGGCTTATGTTTTAAGGATGAGGCTGTTGATATTCATTTTATTTTTCATTTCAGCAAATTCCATAAAAAGCAGCAATGAAATGATTCCACTGACATGTATTGTTTGTGTATACAAAGCCTGATTTATCTTGTTCCTCTGTGTACTAAAGCTCCATTGTTAAAACAAACCATCAGTGAGCCACACTGTTGCACTGTATTCATCTGCTTCTGAAATTAGTCCCCAAATAATGCACCATTTGTTCCTGTTTTAGTGACATTTCCTAAAATGTGTGCAGCTGCAGCTGTTTTTGGAAATCTACTGAATCTACTTTTTTTATGAAACTATATCCTGTATGTGTGACCCATATTTAAAGAAAAAAAAAGAGAAGAACCTTTTTAAAACACCTGAATTATTCAATTCTTGTCGATATTTGTTGGAAGTGTTCCAGGCTTTGAAGCCAATTTGACAAAGTGGCCAAACTGTGTAATTACAACGTCTGGGTCCGTCATGTGATGCACACTGGCCTCAAAAGACAGAGACTTCCACCACGAAAGAGACATCTGTAAATCAGTGGATCATGTGTTTTAGGTACATCAGGCAGCAAATACGAACACTTAAATAGCTCTTATTTAAATCATTATGTCCTGAAAGTTGTAAAATGCATTAATAGTTAAATCCAGAGTTATAGAGTCACATAAAAATGTGAGTGAGCCCGAGGGCTAAAAAGGAAGCACTAGTGCACTTATTCTCTGGGCCGCACAACACGGAAGCCATGTGGAAGATTGGGATATTTTTATACCCGGGAAGTCGAACTATTTTGCCTTCATGGGCCCCGCCTCCTTGGCTGTATCCAGTTCTCTCTTCACACATCCATGAGTTTGACTCTGAGAGTGCCAGCCCGTCAAACACAACGTTCACCACTAATGTCGAGTGCTGCCACAACAAGTCTGACAGGAAAAACGAATACAGCGAGGAACAGACGCTATTAGTCAGTTAAAGAAAATGGTGATCCTTGTGCCGTGCCTGTTTGGGTCAGACTGAAGTGAATGAAAGTTCCCTTTGCATGACGTAGGATTTGTAATGATGGTGTTGATGACATCTGTACTGGTTCAGGAGCCAAAGGCAACAATGAGCTCCAGGCCCAGACTGGTTCATTGTCCCTGTCACTTAGTCACATTTAAGTACACATCACGTGCAAAGCACAATGCAACTTGATACAGTAATTACCCAAGAATAATATTATGTATATATGGGTGTTCTCCAAAGTTACAGTCTTTATCACCAAATGTGTTTCCTGGCAGTGTTTCTTGATGAGCTGTCGCAGAGTAATAACACAGAGGGGATTTTGTATTAAAAAGACTCTCTGGAGGATGCTCACAGGAAGTGTCTAACTGACGGCTGAATGACACAGAAGTGGATGAAAAGCTAGAGGATCTACTTACTCTGTGAGGGGTCCTTGGGCCTTGTTCCTGAGCTTTCTGTAGGTCCTCCAGTGGGGCATGTCTGACCGGACCGGGAGTCTCCCCTCCTGCCTCAGCACCTGCTCTATCAGATCAGCGCTGGCCACGTTCACCACGACCAGAGGGCCGTACGTTGACTTCCACAGGGGGCCGTAGATCTTGCTGTGCTCGATCTTTGAGCAAATAGAGTGAATTAATTAGTTATTTATTGGGTAACATTGATGTGCAATGTGCTAAACAGGTGAAGCAATTTATTGATATAATCAGTTATCAGTAGAATCAGAAAATGATCTACGAATCAGCTCTCCTCATATTGATGTGATGTGTGTAACATGTCAATTCACCTATAGCTACAAGATTAAAGGGTCACTTTACCCACATTATAAAAAAGAACCTTTCACTAGAGCTTTGCACTATGTCTCTTTGCATAAATTACCAAATTAATTGTACAAACTGCAGGAGCAGAACGCATTTAAGTGACTTTTGTATGTGTTTTTGTGATGTTTTGGAAGAGACTGGAACTGGAACTGATTGAAGGCCCGTGACAGAAACACGTTTAGTTTGGATGGTTTGCTTATTCCAACATGAAAAGTAAATTTTTGGGCAGCACGTTCCAAAATCATTGAACTGAACTGACAAAACGTTTGATGAATGTTTCTAGTTTGTGCAATAATGAAGGCAATTAGAGTGTGTTAGGGCACAAAGGGTAGGCTGCTCACGCCTTAGTCTTTTTTGTAAATAAGTAATATATATTATATATACATAATACTATATATATATATATATATATATATATATATATGTATACATTTACATATTAATATGTAACAACAATGTGAAAACTGAATTTCCTGAACTGTTTAATGTAAAATGCAGATAGTTTTGGTTTTATTTCCCCCTGATTATTGACATTCTGGGATTTCTGCCTCCATCCCTAAAGAATGGAGGTGAATGGAATAAAAGACATTTCAAATATCCAACAGCAACTTGTCTTTCCAGACACAGTTCCCACTTATAATCAGCTGTGACTGATTTTCATAGGATCTATTTTCGTACTGAAGGAACAGTCCCTGTGAACAAGACGTCCCTGTGAGGTCTGCGGAGTATCGCAGATAACAGCGACACTGTTTCTGAAGAGAGATGTTACAATTCATTTATGTTGCCAGCAGCACAAATAAAATCCAACCAACGCCCATTGTACTGAGGTCAGTGAACACATCTCAAGATGCAAAAACAATGCGCATTAACCCCAAACTGTCCGCGTGGATAGCTGCCACAAGAGGTGGTATACAAATATGTATTTTTGTCATTTGGGTGAACTGATCCTTTATGTGTACAGTCCTTTTAGCTTGTCTTGCAATGCAAATCAAGGTGAAAGAAAACGTAGCCTATATCTCAAATAAAACGCAAACATCAACAACAAGTCATGTTGTTGTTGTCCTCATCAAACCTCCTCGTCCCACTTACTTGCAAATCCTGCGCCGTTTGGATATACCCCTTTACAAAGAGCCAGTACAAGGTGTACATGAAACTTGGTCCGCCTAAATCGTGTATAGTTTTGATTTTGACGTTGTCACCCATCACGGTGGAGGTGGTGGTGGTGGTGGAGGAGGACGCGTCGCGGCGGTGGATGTCCCCATGATACGCTGCACTCGGTCCCGCTGTCACTCTCTGGACGCCTTTGAGCCGCTGGGGGTTCGCTCGCAGTCCGATGTTTCCCAGAACTCTCCTCAACATTTTAACGGCAGAGATGAAGCGTGTGTTTCCTGCGGCGTCGACAGCAGCGACGGTCCCGGCCTGCGGCTCTCTCTGGCGGACAATGGCTACTTGTTTGAGGAGAGACCGCTTTTATATCCCAGCCTCTGAAACAAACTGGTGGACTTTGATACTGTCATTAACTTAGCTACAAATTCTAAATCAGCTGTTCATTAAGGGGATGAGTTAAGGGAATAGCCATAACACAAATAAAGCTGATAACTACAATATAATGATTTAATGAGCAAACTGCGTTAATAAGTCTGAGCCTGACACAAAACTAGATCAGTCACATTTGACTTATTCTGTTTTGTTATGTGTTATTTTATTTTAAATAATATGGATCAACCTTTTGGGACACTTTATGAGTATAGTTAACCTTAACTGTGTGCAATTATTTGAACATTTCTGACTTTAGCGCCACCAAGGGGCCGAACCGCACCTCACTTTTCACTGGGAGCGTTTCATTTTGTATACGAATAGAAAGAAAGAGGCTGATAGAATTTAAATTGTGCTCCTTAAAGCACTGAAATCAAAGTTTGAGGGAAAGATAGAAAACTATCAATTTCAGGTCCACTTTCTAAGTTTTTTCAGAGCTTTCAACCACACCTTATGGTCTTCCTCTGCGTACAGAATTAAGTTACTGTGAATTTAGAACTCAGTCACTGGATGCTCCAGCAAATGTAGGTGGATCCTGAATTAAGATTTTTGTCAAACTACAAGGCAAAGAATGAACTTTCATGCTCATCAAGAAATCCCATTAGCAGATAAAGGCAGCAGCAACAAGTCTTTACAGAAAGCAAATAGTTTCAACAGGGACAGTTCTCATATGCTTGTGGTCAATGAATGTTCAACAGAAGAGTGATTTCCTCTATTGGGGTTATTTTAAAGATCTTGAGTCAACACCTTCCTCTATGAATCTTATAAACTTCACATAATGTAGTTGTTCTATAGACTGGGTCAGACCATAAAGGCGTTCATAATATTGTTCATATGTTTATAATATACAATAATAGTCAAACAATGTAAGTATTCAAAGTACCTCCAGACATTAACTGCATGTTCCAACAATGCCTCCTTGTTTTTTTCTGTGTCAACAAGAGTTATAAAACAGCTCAGTGAGGAAACACGAGATTAAAGGAAGGAAAACAACATCCAGGATATCCTGCTGTAACCCCACGAGGCCGCAGGGTCACCATGACAACAGATGGGAGTGGACTTCCTTTTAAGGCGCGAAGAATTTAAAAACTTGTGTTCAAACAAAAATGTACTAAGATGTTAAATAACAAAAATAATAAATGCAAAAGCACAAAAAACAACTATTAAAATCTTTATTTTCTACAAAGAAACGATTCTCAAACAGTCTACAAATGATGCTGAGGACACTGCGCTCCTTAAGACTACACATATGATTGACTTTTCCAAGTCTCTCACTGTACCAGTCAGCTGGGATGCCAAAGAAATGCTGGAACATAAACAGCAGCTTCCGTGTGCCGAGGCAGCTCAGCGGTGACATGTGGCTGGTGACAAAACACGATGGCCGGTGTTAGAACTGGCCGAGGCAAACAACAACAACAACAAAGAAAAATAATAGTAAAGGCACACGGAGTTCTGTAAGACTCACACTGAGATGCAGCATCGAAGCATCTGGTTCGTTACACAATGCAGTTCATGCGAACTCGCGCTTCCAATTGCTTGGCTATTAAAATATATATAAAATATATTAAGCAATTCAAAGTTGGTCGAGTACGTTTGAAATATAAATAATTAATTCGATTCAAGTATTGCAGGTTTAAAGCTACAAAGCACGACCCTACCCGAGTCAACGGAGTACTAGTGCACTATTTTGCCAGAAATCGGACCCACTTATACTGAAATGTCACAATAAACAAGGTTTTAGAGACACCTTAATCCTTAAAGCTGCAATAACACATACTTTTAGAAAATGATTAGGTGCGATGGGAGACGGGTGTGTTGTAGTTATGAAGCCACTGATAAGTATCACCCACCTTTCCCCTGAAGCGCCACAGAGCAGTTTAGCATCTTTCACAATAATGAATTTCTAAGGAGATAAAGCACTGATGTGTTTTTCAGTGGCCACATTTTTTTTAATTTTTTTTAATGCTGCTTTAAATGAAAATATAATTGTCCTGCAGCAGCTGGGTGTCAGTAATCCAAAGCAAAAGGCTCAACAGCTAACTTTACAATAACACTAAAGACAAGAGACTCTGTCACATCAGTGTGGCTCAATCTACATAAAATAAGTTTCATTTCTGATATGACAGATTAATGTCTCCAATCAGAGACAAAGTTCAGCTGAAAAAAATGAACTGAGGCTATTAACCAACATCTGACCTAAGGCACAACTAAAGTTTTTAATATTGCTAAGCTGAAATACAGAAACTACAGGTGGTTTAAAGACGACCTGCAGAAACATCCACCTTTACTACACCAACACAAACGCCAGTCATCCTGCCTCCGCGGTGCTTGGTCTTGAAACGCTACAGATAAAGTCTGACGTCATTTCCTGCTTCTTTTACAACAAACACATCACGTCTGGCTGAAATAAGGCATCTCTTTAAAACACAGTCCTCACACAAACACACACCAAAAGAAATAAAGATCACAAAGCAATAAATGTGACAGAAAAGTTGAAGTTTGTTGGCAGAGAAACAACAAATAATATTTTCTAGCAGAATTGTGGATATGTAGAGAAGACATGGTTCCTTTACTCCTCACTGAAAATCAATCCTCCTGATGTCCGCAGGCAGGCAGGCGTCCTCGTGCTGTTCACTCACTTTCACTGCCTGATTCACTCAGCTGCAGGTCATTCTCTGTGACGGTGGGAAAAAACAGTTACTTACATGTATCATTACGCAAAACTGCACTCGAGTGCTCTTTGTACTATTTCTATTAGTACTTTATTGTCCTCTTATCATTTTTGTCTGTTCTTTTACAACTTGTTTTGTTTTAGTACGCGGTAACCTTAGAAGAAACAAACAATCAGTGAGGGAGTGCCATATCTTTTCACAGACTGTTCCTGATTCCTGCGGTGCATCGTCCACCTGTAACTCTGCTTTTGAGTTGGAAGTTAAAACAAGGGTTCGCACAGCTCTTCAACAATAAGATTCAAGCAAAAATAAAATATTTCCAAACTGTCGAAGCCTTTTTCATCACATACTAACTCGACAACAAAATATGACGATGGGATTCATTCATTCATTTCAAATATGAAAAGATTTTTGGTTTACATGAATGATTGTGCAGATTTAACAAGAGATTATGTTGAAAACAAGGCACTTTTCAAGGAGTATATTTCATATCAAGCATATTACTAACCTTGAAATCATAACAGTTAAAATGAAGACTTTGTAGGAACCCTATTCAAATGTAACAAAAGACATAATGATGTGCGACTAAATACCAATATCATGTCCCTCTGAACACTGACTCCCTCTACTGACCTTCATTTTCACAGAAAATTGTCATGAAGAAAAATACATATCTGAAATATTCTGGTGTTTGTTGGAATAAGAGTAAAACTGTTCCTGCAGTCTCAAACTCCTGGCTCATGTTTGACTTTGGAGCCACTGGTTGGCATCTATTTTTATGTAAAGATAAGAAAATACGGAGACAAGACCTTACATACTCAAGATGGAGCTGAGAGGGCTACTCACTGAGTGTGTTCATGAGACCACCTCCTCCACCCTCCTGGTGGCGGCTGTTGGTGTTGGTGTTGGTGTTGGTGTTGGTGTTGGCGCTGGTGCTGATGATAGGCATGCTGTGGTTGGCCAAGGCCGCAGGTGGAGCAGAAGCCCGCTCGTCTTCCGAGTCGCTGCTGCTGGAGCTGTCGTCACTGCTGGAGGACGAGGAGCTGTTGGAGTCCGAGGAGCTGTCGCCGCTGCTCATCTGGTCCATGACCCGCGCCTCTGCCATCAACTCTGCAAGAGACGAAGGTAAATAAACCTGATAAATATCTCCATTTATAAAAAACAAATAAAACCAACAAACATGAGATACAAATGTTCACGAAAGCCACTCCTGCTGAAGAAGACGTCGTGCCTTTGTTACCTCTCTCGATGTCGTCCATGGGGGACGCTGGGGATGTCTTCTCTTTGGGAGGAGAACTCTTGGAGCTGGCTGACGTCTTGCTGCTGCTGCTGCTGCTGGTATTACTTTTCATCTGCTGGCTCAGGCGACTGGTCTGTTGCTCCAGGCGAGAATGGATCTTACTGCTGCCCTCAGCTCTGGAATGAACACACGTACAATACAAGCAGAGGCATGAAGAATGTTTCTTTTAAAATGATGCACAAGTTCAAAACTACATTTCAAAGACTTTCCACCTCAGCAAGCCCTAATAAAAGGTTTCTGACTGTATATTTGCTTTATTTTTTACTTCTGGTCATCACATTGAAACGCGTGGCTGGAAACCCACCTGGTCTTCTTCACAGCTATATTGCTGTTGAGTTTTTCCAGTCTGTACTCTCCTGTGTCATGGTTCACAATGAGGATGCACTCTTTCATGTACGGCCTTTTGGATCCCTTAAAGACTGTTACTGGAGCACTTGAACCCTAAAAAAAACAAAAACAGGCAGCACAGGCCGGATCGCAGCCAGGATTTTAGAAATACTGTAATCATGAGTCAGAGTCCCCTTTCCCCCAAAGAGTTTTGACCAGAATCCAAAAATAAATCTAAAATTGTATTACTTTTATGTTCATACTGTTAATACTGTGTATATCTTAGTATGTGCATTTCTACCCCTTACTGTTTATTTATATATTACCTCTATACATACTCTGCACTTTACTGCTTATTGCAGTTCTGGTTAGATGCTAAACTGCATTTTATTGTCTCAGTACTATTGTGCAGGAATACATTTCTGTTGGTGAAAATGTTTAATCATTTAATGTTTGTTGTTATTTATAAGCAGAAAAGTACCCTGGTAAAATGTAAACATTTTTTAAGGAAATACTGCAATCAGAGTACAGCTAAATGATTTGTGAACACACATATTTCTGGTGGAGAGAAGCTTTGGAGCATCAAACACTGACCTCTAAATTGGGTAAAGTAATAGTGACTTGCTCCCCTTTGCCCACTTCAAGATCCCCTTCACATGTTGTATCAATGGAGGCTGGCTTAAAGTCATCTGTGACAAAACAAAAAGCAGGAAAAAGAAGGATTTTACCATATTATACACATTTAAATATATAGTATATGCTCAAAATAAACAACACTAGCATTGTTATGTTTGTAGATATTATAAAAATATTATTTAAAAAACCCAATGATGGTTGGTGCCTCGGGGCTGCAGTTATCTACCGCTACCAGCATGTGGTGGTGGTGTACAGATAGACGCAATGCTAACACTAGCTAACATTTTGACAGCTGGAGCATCAATGGTTTTCAAGTTGCGTTAACTAGCTTAAAAACAACAGAGAACATGGATGGAGAACCGTAAGCTTACTAAAACGAGAAAAGTTAGAGCAGGCGGGTACAAATGGACTGACGAGGCGACTAACGTGGCTAAATTTCAAACGGCTGCCTTCAGATTTTTAGCTAAAAGGCTAACTAGCATGCTACTGTAAAAGCCAGACGTATCCTAGTGATTCAAAATCGCACTTACATCGCACCGTGTGGTAGGCACTTTTAGGGTGTTTCTCAAACGTCTCTCCTAATTTCAGGACATGTTCTTGATTGTCAAAGTTGGAATACGATGTTCCATTCATTCTGAAAGTTTCATGAGCCATAAAGTTTCTTCTGTTCCTTTTTATCCGATAACCATGTATGGCAGAGTCCTGACCACCTCATTGGTAACCGTTAAGTCCCGCCTCACCTTTGTTGTGATTGGTCAAGCGGACCGTTCTGTTGCCTGATTGGTTCAACGTTTGTCGATCAAGATCTCGTAATGACAGGGCAGCTTCAGAGCAAACGTCACATGGTTTCTTGGCTGTAATCCGGATTTTATGACCTGTGCAGTTTGATGCGTTGCGCTGTACAACCAGATTATATTATTAATCTGAATTGATCCAAACGTTTTGTGCAGTTAGAGGGGAAAAAACAGGTGATCGAGTAAAAATATCCAAAATATAAACAAGCCTATAGTCTCTCATTGTCAATGTGGCAGGAGAGCCTTGAGCCTTTTGTATGTACACACTCTTTACATTTTAGAAAACTATCAATACATGTTTTACTGTGGTTCTTTTGTATGTGTTACCTTCAGTCTTGTTGTTTTGTCCTATTTTGAGGGTCCTTATTAAACACCTGGCAAGCATCAACAGATGAAAAAGACCCTTAAACTAACTCATTTACATTTATTTCTTTTTGTATATTCTTTGTATCTGCTTTAATTTAAGTTTTTTTTTTACATTATCTTTTTTATGCTTTTGTCTATATCTGTCTTTAATTTTGTGTGTTTATATTATTTTGTAACAGTGCTTGTGTTATTTGATATTTCACTCATAATTCCTCACACGTTTATTTAGATTGTTGCTTTTAATGTTAATTGTTTTCACTTTGTACAGCACAACCCACGTGTCTTAACACTGACCGACTACCTTACACACTAGCCGCATCACTGGGCTGAGCTGCAGACCTAATTACTGAATTATCTAGAATAGCTAACACAGTGTTGAGGTCCTGAATGTCTGGCAGCGAGAGACTAATGAACTGCTGCAGCAACACTTACCGACTGCAGTTTGCTGCAGGGGCTCTGAGCTTCATGAGCCTTGTGGCAGTGAAAATAATCTCTTTTCCTTTCTTTAAACTGTTAATGATTCCTAAGCCTTAAATTCCTGCCCTGTCTGCACTTTACTGAGGCCATATGTTCTGCTGCCTTCAAACATTAAAGGATCAACATCTAAGACAAGTGGAACACGCGTGTATTATCACAGATCTGTCACAACATGGTCTTCCTGTCCACTTACACCACATGAGACGGTGTGTATGTGCATGTGTGCAGGTGGGGGTGAGTAGTCAGGTATGGAAGAAAAGTGGTTTGCTAGGAATGTTCTGAAATAGAAATAAAGAGCAGAGAGTAAAGAGCAGCATATTGAACAGAGAGTGGGGCTCTGGAACCTTTAACCTCTAGCTTACAGGATAAGAATCAGAAAAAAGTTGATCAGCTGCAAGAAAAAGTTTAAAGATATCAGAAAATTCTCAGAAGGGGGTAGCAAATATTAATAAAACATGATTGGGTTATTTCAGGCAATCTTCATGACTTTAATTGCTAGTTTGTCCATTTTCTTTGGTGTGTTATTAGAATCCTATTTTTAAAGATGCCACTGTCGTGTTGAAGACAAAAAGGATGGGAATCCTGTTTCACTGTCTACGTATCCCTTGTGAAAAGAAGCCAGCAGGGGTCCGTTTCCATGGATGGAGGTAAACAGTGGCGGTCCTCTGGTGATATCAGTTACTGTGGTTGCCCCTGGACCGTGGGAGGTAAGGTTTACTGTTTCCAAGCAACTATCCGCAAATTCACAATACTGTGGTCAAGCCACAATGGAGAGTTCCCAGGTTGTAAGCTGGTAGCAGTGGTGAAAGAGATGCCAGCCCCAGTCTGCAGAGAGAAAGTTTACTCAGTCTGCACTCAGCCAAAGCAGACAAAGCAGTTCGCCAGGCTGCACACAATTACATTTTCACTTGTCAAGTATGCAAGCCTGTAACCGATTCAAGCCTGTAACCTTACAGAATGAATTAAGATTGTATTATTGTGTATGCATATAATACAAATCATTTTAAGCAGGTTCACTAAACTAAACACGTACGTTCCTCTGCTGCCTTAAAAATATGAGTTAACTGAACATGGGTTAGATAATTAGCTCAAAGTTGCCTTATCGGTTTGGACATGTGAAACCAACTGAGTAGATTTGACTCAGAAAGTTGAGAAAACAAGTAAATTAACTTTACTTTACACATGAATTTGAATCAACAGCTGTTCAGTCACAGTGTCTATCATTACAGAAAGCTGAATGAAGACAGACTCTTATTTATAAGAACATGAGACCTCAGTGTTTCTATACTTTCAGGTCTCAAATCCAGGCAAGCAATTCAAGTCCTCGTTTTTTTTTTAGCCTGAACTTTGTGGTGATGTTTTTCTGAACTGCATTCTATCAGAAAGTGTTTTTAATATTTAGATATATGGAAGAGCAAACATAGAGGAAGTGCATTTCAGTGTAATGCAGTCTAATACAACACCAGTAGTTTTAGCCTTGAGACTAACAGAATCAAAGATTTGTCAAGGGACTGTTGTATTGGTACTATTATTATTATTATTATTATTATTATGGAAATTTCACAAAAGTATGTCGACAGATAAAGTCAACAGATGTTAGAATTAAGAATTATTGTTCTACATTAAGTCTCTATTCTTTGCTTTTTTAATTTTACCATCTCTTTGGGGAATGTTGTTGTATGAATGTTGTGTTTTGTTTCATTACTTATCTGACTTGGTTGTGTAACACTGCAATTTCCCATTGATTTCAATAAAGTTCTTCCATCTTTCTATTACAATGTAGCCAGGTTTCTGTTTTTGTGGTCACTCAGTGTAAAAAAGATGATGAATGATGGAGAGAGAACACCACCAGGATCTGGGCTCTCAGCCTTTTGAGTCTTGAGGGGGCAGAGGAGGGGGACATATGGGCTGAGTGTGGTCACAGTCAGCTTTATTCATCTGAGCCAATCAGGAGCAGAGTGGTTGCGTTTGTCCTATGGTTAGTGCTGCCTTCACTTGTAGTCGGAAATCAGACAAATCACAGTATGAACTTCCCATTGCCGGTCCAATGAAGCCTGGGTGGGTCAAAAATGAATTATGGATCTCAAACAGTCACCCCTACAAAAACTTAAGACATCAGCAGTGTGTCATATGTAAATTGTGCGTGCACGTCCTCTTCAAGTACCCACAGTACTCACCAGTGCATCAAATAACTGCTCATGAAAACACACATTAAACATGATAACCACTATTTATTACTTTTCTGAGCCTAATGACCAAATGTTATTTAAAAATATGCTTTGATGAGCACATATTCTAAATGAAATTAGACTATGTTGCAAATGTATTTACATGCAAATGATGATCTGGGGCCCAGTGCCACTTTGGATAAGACAAGACAAGATAAGATGAACCTTTATTAGTCCCTCAATGGGGAAATTGCAGATAATCCCAACAAATAACACAACGATAAATTCTGCAGCAAAAGTCTAAGTTTTATAAAAAGTTTAGGATGGTTTCAGATTTAAAAGGTGTACCAGTTGTATGTATCGGTTTGGCATTCTTTAAAAATAATTACTATGCATTTCTGCTCTGACGTGTCCTCTTTAAAAGCCTACAGGAGCAACCTAAAGTGGCAAAGAGCATTTTAATCTTAAAAATAAAAAATATATATTGGCATTGTCAGGTCCTCACATAACCCCAATTATCAATGTATTCAGTTAAGGTTTTGACCTATTTCACACTTGCATTTCCTATTTTGAGTAGTTTGCCGAAAAAGTAATAAACATTCAGAGATACACTCAACATACATCATTTTCTATATCTGATATAGATATTATCAGGCTCTAAGGTGAGAAAGAAATTGAGAAGTTGGGAATCTTTGATTTTACGAGCAGCACGTGAATGCAGCACAGTTCCCAAGGAGAACCCCGCAAAGGAAAGAGGTCGAGTATCCGGGATCCTCCGGTAATATCCCTCAAACCAGGGGAACGACAGAGAATAGATGAACGGCCGACCGGTGTGTGGCTTCACGTCAGCGTGGGAGCCGTCCGGTCTGCACGGATCCCGGGTTTTAACTCGCTCACCTTCAGTCTGAGGAGCAGCGAGTGTTCAACCTGCTGTCTGGATTCTTCTCTGATGGGATGGAGGTGGGAGCGCCTTGAAAGCAACTCTCAGTAAGTAGCCAACACAAGAACAAATGACACCAATTCTCTGTTGTTATAAAATCTAAACGCAGAAACGATGCCTGGTTGATGGAGCCGCTGTTGTTGCTTCACCAATTAATGTTGCAATTCACCTGAGGTGCGTTTCTGGTCCTCAAT
Organism: Nannoperca obscura; assembly: GCA_036024295.1. Classification (NCBI taxonomy): domain Eukaryota; kingdom Metazoa; phylum Chordata; class Actinopteri; order Centrarchiformes; family Percichthyidae; genus Nannoperca; species Nannoperca obscura. The sequence continues at coordinate 15,930 of JAVQJL010069279.1, forward strand.
TGTGATTTTACACTGACCTTCACGTGCTTAATGTTTACCCCCAATTACCAAAGCAGTCTTTTTTCGTAAGATACATTTATAGCTGCCCAGTTAAAACCATCTCCTTCACTTTCCTTTGACATTTCCATGTTATCACACCTGTCTTTATAGTTTTGCTCCTTGATGTTTGCATCATGGAAATGAAGCTGGGGATTTGTGTGGTCTTTATTAGAGCAAAGTCTTTATTAGATACCATTGCTCTTCATCATAGAGTGATTTCTTTATAATAAATAATTAAATAACCTCAAATACTTTGAGATATATTGGTTATGGGAGATGAGACTTTGATATACTTTGCCAATGTGGACCTTGCTGCATGTGAGATATTGTCTCAAGCACTGTTTCGCTCAAGAATGAACCTTCAGTCTGAACGTTTAAGTCAACATGGACAAGAAGTCCTTAAAGTGTTTAAATAAAAGGAAATTTAAAATGTAATATTAAACAGGTAAAAAGCAGCACATTGTCTAATTTGAGAGACTCTGACTCAAATTAGACAATATTTGGTATTTTAGTCTTTATAAATGATTTAAATGAAAATCTGATTATCCAAATTGTTCTTGATTCAATTTCTTTTGATCCGCTAGTCAAATAATTGAATAATACTATTGAGAACTGGTACAGTAATTGTTTGGTTTCTGTAGTACAAAGCTCAGGTTGCACCAAAAATGACGCTCTGACCCCCACACTAAATAACTTAATGTTATTACCTGCTGCCAGGTTGAAGTCATCTCACCTCACCTTTGGGAATTGTGTCGACAGCCTCAACACTGTCCTCAGAATCAGTCCTAAAAGACTGTAACGGTGATGTCAATAATCAACTCAGCTGAGGAGATTTGTGTAAAACCATGGAGCAACAGGAAGATTACTGTACTTGTCTTCTCTCTATGTGATGCCACTTAGTAAATGAAATAGTGAGGCAGCGTAGTTATTCCTTATTTTCCTTGGGAGGTCCCTGGAGCCTCTCAGATACTCCCTGGAGTCCAGTAGTGCATCATTTTGGGGATGACTGGGCAGGCGCATCCAAGCCATGACTGGAAATGCCTGTAGGGCTGATGGGAGTGCTGGCTGACTTCCAGGCGGCAATCAGATAATGTTAATGAATACGGTAAAGTAGTTTATTTGCACTAGCAGCCGTTTCTTTTGTTTTCCAGGAACGGAAAATACGTTATAATGAACCTCGGGCTTGCTACCCATAAATAGTTGATGAAAACGGACTTAGTTGGCGGCTCCCTCCCCCCCCAGCCCAAGATGAGGGTCACGTGACTGGAAAACCATTTGAATTGTCCTGGGTGCTCTCACAAAGCGTTCCCCACAGCACATGTATTAGTGCACCTTGAAACGTGTTACTGCTTAGCTGGCAGTGGAGTGTGTGGTTGTAAGCAGGAATTGTAAATGCCATTTCCATTTTCTTCTCCGTCACGTGCGGAGGAATTTCGCCAAGGTCTTTTCTTGTGTCTCTGTTGTTTTAAATCAACATATCAGTGCGCTGGAATTTGACGGATTCATGGACAAGGAGAACTGGTAACAGGCCTGTAGCTGCCGCTCGCGTCACATGCTCCTGGTACTGTACTGGGAATGTGGGGGTTTTAACCCCCTGGGTTTGGCGGCATCAGATGTTCATAAATCCATTACAAAGTCTGTGTGTAAAGTTATTAGTAACTACTTGCTAGTTCAAACTAGTGATTTGCTAAAATGGGTTGCACCATTAATGTTGAAGATATGTCTAGATTGTAAAGACTTAAGTAATGCGTGAACCCAAAGTCAGTGCAGCATCACAAGCTCTAACTACATTTAGTGGTTTTAGGGGGTAAACAATATTAAATGTAATTGCTGATCCTATGTAAACGTGGGTATGACTTTGTTTAATTTATAAATGCAAACAGAGAAATATGTGTATCAGAGAACGAGGGGGAACTATCCTATTAAGCTAACCTAGCGGCTTTTATTTGGCCATTCAGTGTTATTGTGTTATGTAACCTAGTTACAGTTAATTAGAATTTACATCATCATTAAACTGAAATTAGCAAGCTAGCATTAGCTTTGTCAGTTTGTCCAGCTTTAAGAGTTAGCACTGTAGGTGTAACTTATTAGTGACTACTAATCTCTATGTAAGAACCGTTCTCTTTTTATCTCAACTTAGTTAACACTTAACATACATTATAACTAGTCTGAGCCCAAGAAGAGTTGGTGCAACCAGCTGCTGTGGAGGAGTTTACATTTGACACATACACATGAATTACACATGGTAGGATATTTATTAGACAACATTTCTAAATGTGAAATTAAATAAAACAAACAAACAAACACAATTATGAATTAAATTAAATGTAGGTTCAGTATTTCCTCACCAGAATGATGTTGAATTAATAACAATCATTTCTAAATTCCTTCAGCCTTGATTGAAAATCTCATAGATTTTCCTCCACAGTGTTGCTTTCTGAGCTCTACATGGACTTAATCAGTGAGGTGATGTGATAAAGGGTCCAGCAGTGGACCGGCTGACTTTTACAGCTTCTTGCTAGACAGACACACACACACACACACACACACACACACACACACACACACACACACACACACACACACAGCTAAACAGGAGTCAATAACACTAGATTTAATGAGAGAGGTCGATCTGTCAGGCTAAGCCAACAGAAATGCGTGGCAAGTATACTAAGGGCCCCGAGGCCCTCTACTGCTAATGTGTACGCTCGCGACAGGCATCGTAATGTACTGGTTTTGTTTGGGAGCGAGATCAGCTCGGCTGGACAGAGTATAATTACCTTCCATTAACTTATTGGCTGACATCAGGTGTCTTTTTAGTCCATTGACTTCTAATTACTTAGATCTCAAGTAAAGGTCGTTACCGTGGGTGTTAAATTATCAAGGTTCTGTTATGAGCTGTAACTGGCATCACTTTATATCACAGACTTCAGTATGATTACTGTTGTATGGATTTCTTTGAATGCTTGTAGTGCTGATATTAATAATCTAAGTACATATCAAGATATCAGCATATGTCCTTGTGTGATGCTGCCCAGCAAACCCATCATGGTCATGAACCCATCATGATGATCATTTGTCCAAATGTTCATGCATTTCATGCTTCAGTTTTTGTTTTTAACAGTGTGGCATACGTAGGTCAGTAAATTTAGGTCAATGTAATTATTTCACATGTGATTTTGCATGTATTTTTATGTCAAACTGTGTCCCAGATACCCAACATTCATATTAATATGTATAAAATAATATAATATAATATGATACATTTACATTGATTTCATCCATGGTGGCATGATAGTGGTGCAGTGCTTAGTGGTCCTGGGTTTGAGTGTGAATGATACCCCACCTCTCACCCAATGTGACCTATGGATGATTTCACCCAGACCTATTATGTACAGAACAACAAGTACAAGCTCCTTTAATTGACTTGAGTCTTGGTTTGACTCATTTATACCTCAGGCTTTTCAGAAATGTGTTTGACATCTCAAGCTGCAGCTTTTTTACGTGCACGAATATGAACATAATGAACAAAATATGAACAAAAATAGTACAAAGCACAATAGAGCGTAGATGAATGTATGTAAAAATCCTCCACTTTGCTGCTGACATCAGTCAAAAGGCACTCAGCCTTCTCAGCCTTGATTAGAGGAATGCCACCTCGCCTCAAGAGCACAGTGATTACACATGCATAAGAAAAGCTGAGGAAAATGTCAAGAATCTGGCAAAAAGTGATTCACTGGAAAAGATGTGTCTGATGTCAAGGTTGTTGATGGCGACTCATTTGGAGATTTATATTTAGGAATTCAAGTGAAAGACAATAAATTAAGCTAAATAGCAATAATGATGGGATTGTGTTTGAAGCAGTAAATCAGCATCAAACCTCATACACTGTCCCTGAGAACCTCCTTCTTGAATCCTTGCAGGACAAATTGTTAATCAAATCCTCTTGGGTCCTGTTAGAACGTCAGTCACAGCTGCATGCGCAGCCACGTGAAGGCAGCATGACTGACGGTGTGTGCGTATCTGTGTGTCTGTGTGTGTGTGAGACCCATCACCCACCAATGATACACAATCAACAAAGGGCATTGTGGGTGGATGACAGTCTGGAGTCCCTATCACAATTATGGACAGCCAATTACCAATAGAGTAATTAAGAATTAGGCAGCTGTGGCAACAATAAACTGCCTCTGCAATAAACTACCATTCCCCAACGGTCTCCCAGAAATGGTTAATTATGCCCTTTCACACTGCATGTACACACACCCTCAAATAAACACACTTAATATTATTCAGAGTGAGAGTGATCTACCCCATAAGTTTGGGTATGGGAGCTTTTTATGCTGTCTTTAGTCGGGGAGAGTGAAGGCTGGAGTGAAAGGAATAACGGAGACTGGAGAGCGGGAAGGTCAGTTGATAAAATGCTAATACAAGCACTTAGCATCCATGCTCTGTCAGTCTGACAAGGCTGGCTGGGCTGGTTGCCTTAGAGATATCTTCAAATAAACACACATACAGTACATCTCTCTCTCTCTCACACACACACACACACACACACACACGCAGCAGCTTAGAAATAAACTACTGCTTTGAAGGACGTGGACAGTTTATCAGACTCCACAAACAAATACAGATTGTAACCATGAGTTTCTCAACCTTGTGGTTGATAAGCCTCACAGGGCTATGATATTGATATGCAGACAGAGTCACCAGAGATGTATAAGCGTCTGTAGTTGGATATTTGATGGATATAATCAGTTTGGAATGTATCTCACCATGATCCTGATAATAAACAATATACTCTCAGCAACACCAGATTGTACATTTCATTTCATTAAATGATCAAATTGTTCAGTTCAGGTTCAATTTATTGTTATTGTCTTATTGTAAGTTAAGTACATTTACTGAAGCCCTTTACTTAAGTGCAATTTTGAGGTACTTGAGAAGTCTCATTACACTTCATTTCAGAGATAAATGTTATCTAGTACTAAAAATTGTTACAAATCGTTCATAACCTAGTTTACATGTTTTGTTTTTTTGTATACAGCATTCATTTCTAATGTCTGTGTTCCCTCAGAGGTGTAACCTTCTCTAATGTGGCCTTCATCCCATAATATTTTGATCTGGATTAGTTTGCATAATCTATTGAGGTGTATTAGTCTGGTAGTATTAGTATTAACCTCCAGTGTTTAATTATGTTAGCAAGCCAGAAAATTCACATGGTCTCTGAACTGCACATCAACACGAAAAATCTTGATCAGTCTAAAATTGTGAGTGAAGATGTTTCCAATTTGACGTGTGTTCACTGGCTGCTACAACACATCCCTCACTTCTCCAGTATCACCTGGAAACCTGTCTTTGCAGTTCTACATGTTAAGTGACTTCTAGTAAATCAGACAAAATATGCTGGCGGTTACTTTGAAATGACCTCAGCCACAGCAGCAGCTTTCTGTCAGCGCAGTCATTTTTTAAAAGCATAACCTGGCTGATAGCCCGTGGCCGGGTAAGAGCTCCCTCAATGCGTGACCTCTCCACCCATCATCTGGTGTAACCATGAGTAAAGCTGCAGACAGGACTCCAGCTGTGCTCACTCTCCGTCCACATCCCTCTCCTTCACTAACAACCATTTCTAACCCTGCTCTCTTTTTCCCTTCTTCTTTTACTACGCTCCATGTTCCAGTCTCTTCTACATCTGGCCAAACTTTCATTTTTCTCACTTTCCATTTCCCAGCTTGAGATGAATTGAACAGGATCCCCTTTAACACCAGGGTTAAACTTAACATATTTCATTTTTCACACCAACAACTGTAGAGATGAGGATTCAAGGTGTCTCTCCAACTTCATTGTACACTGCAACAAACACATGGTGGGAAGCCCGAGAGGGATCATGTTATTGCTGCTGCTGTATCGACGGCTAACTGGCTGCACATAGAGGGGTGGGGAACTGGAGGGGATTGCTTGAAGTGAATGCTGTAAAACAATAGAAATGTGTCGACCGGTAGAGATTCTGCTGTACAGATAACACAGAGTCCAGTCTTTAATAAATCACCTGATCTGTGCTTGCAATTTATTAAATCTCTTCTGATAACAAAAATCCCTCACCAAATCAATCCAGTGGTTAACCCTGAAGTAATTAACCACTGGTATAAAAATAAATTGCATTCTGACTGAGTGGATTTTTGCCCAAAAGTATTGATCCTAAAGAACAAGAAATGAACACAATGAGGTATTGTTCTCTCCAATTTTCCATCCATATAGTGAAGGCAGTGGCATTTTACCAGCAGAATATATTTCTCTCAGAGGAGATTGCTTGTGTGTGTGTGTGTGTGATGTGAAGCCAGATGCAGAATATTAATGAGACTGAAACCTCCGTGCAGCTCTACCTGACAGCTTGAAGACGGTTTCTGCTTGTGTGTTTGTGTATTTATGTCCAACACCTTGCTGTGGACTATTAGGTCTCAGGTCAGAGCGCATTTTTCTACCAGTAGGAAGGATTACCCTGAAAGCAGCTGAATCGGCATGTTCAGGAAAGAGGTTGGTTAGTTGATCAGCGGCGTCCCGAAGGAAACTGTCTGTCTGAAACTGTGGTTCGAGAAGCTGAAGACCCTGCGCTGACTCTCAGTGAATCTGCTGGTGAAATATGGATTAAACTGCTGTTCTGCACATCTTCCCTCCTCTTTCTTTCTCTCCCGCTGTCTCCCCCCCCCCCATAAAGCGCTGAAAGAGAAATAGTGCTGCTCTGTTACCAGAAGATGTCTTCTTTTTTTCCTTTTTCCCTGTTAAATGTGTTTTTAGAGTTTTACTGAATAAAAAATAAAGGGTCTAAAGTGGATGAAAGGACGTGTAATATGTAATATGTTGTAAAGCCCTTGGAAACAAATGTGTAATATGTGAAAATATATTTTACTGATCCTGTCTTTTGAGAATTATCTTTTGAGATTCAGCAGCTGACACAGTTTCACACTGTAAACTTGCTCAGCTCGACCTGTTTTGACTCATATGCTGGTGATACTTGTAGGGTGGCACCAGTGCCTGTACACACTTGCTGTCAGAGACACTTCTTAAACATACCGAACTCTTATCTGTATGCTGAAGATACCACTTTGTTGAAGATTCGTTCATGTACCAGAGTGAGACAGTAGACTCAGTGCTTGATAGCATGTGCCATAATTCCTGGATGCCTGTGGACAATTAGTAATTGGTCTGCGTATAGATTTATACTATCATTATTTATCAATTTATTTCTAATTTAATACATTACAAAAACTCACACTTCTGCAACGTGGCTGGCTTGTTGTTTCCTACATGCAGTTTTATCCCTTTGCTTAAAAAGGAAATGCTTCTTTTTCAAATAAGGCACTTCCAGTCTTAAACAAACCACAGCTTTTCCCACAGTGTTTTTACGTCGTTCTGTCCATGTTAATCGTTAGAGGCTCTTTTATTTTCTGGCAGCAGCTTCACTGGTGGCTGTTCCTTTTCATCCAGAGTTAGCCCAAGGTCTCCTCGAATGGCTTTTCCATGTGTTGTTACTCATAATGTTGCATAATGTTGTGTTCTTCAGTACAAGTCTGCTTGATGCAGACGTGGACGTCATCCTCATGCAGAATAATTGCGTCCAACAGTTAACAGCACTCGCCTGTTGCCTTCATTCTGCCTGTGTACTTCAGTACTGTGTCACTGAGATTCAAAGAGCCTTGCCCACTGAATATTCTGCGTTATAATACGCCTCAGCCAGCCACCTCTATTGATGTGTAAATGCAGATGTTTCTGAAGTACGCCCCAAGCTTTCTACTATTACTATGAAGATTGCAGCGTTTGAATTTTGATAGCTAATGTGTTTTTATTTCCGCCTCCCACGCAGCACAGTCTTTATGAGCTTCTCTGTAAAAGAGGAGTAACATAATCCTGCCTTGATTGAGGGTGATCCCGCCAATGTTGCTACTGGTTTCTTTCAGTTCTGTAGATTTAGTACATTCAGTCCAGTGCACCATCTGCAGATATGTTGCACAGAGGCATCAAAGTGTCAACAACCCTGTGTTTACTGTATCTACTGAGGCGATTGATTTAGGCTGAATATTAAGAGAGGCGTCCATTTTGCGGAAGAATGAAGCCCAGTCATGTTTCTGCAGAGCAGTAGATTTACTTGGCAATTTCCTGTTTGGCTAATACTTATTCAGATTCATGCTGGTACCTCTTGGCACTCTATCTATCAGATGAAGTATAGCTGTTAAAGAAAGTGCACCTTTTTATTTTGGTGGTAATATTTCAACCGGGGAGCCAGTTTAGTGTACGTTTGTGGTGGAAATGATGATGATGAAAGTGATATTAGCCACCAACAGCATAATCCTGCAGAGCATCAGTGGCACTAACCAGATCTGTGGTATCATCTGGAGGAGCGTAATCAAGGCAGGCTGATGAGAGAAAGAGAGAGAGAGAGAGCATGTAGATGGTGCAGCTTTGGCTAGATTGACAGGAAAATTGGATTTCCAGGCTTCCCATTAGGAGGGCTGGGTTCATTGAGTGTACGGTGAAGCTGCAGACGTGCTGATTATGATAGCAGGCTCCCCTCTGCACACTTGGTTTTAAATCAGCCAATACGGGGCTCAGGTGGGAGCATGTGCACACACATAGTGTACGTTTACATACTCGCTCACAAACACACCTGAGAATATAGGTCACAGAGATTTCTTCATGCTACATCTGACATGTAAATGCCAGTTTAATGGAGTTCTGCAGTCGCCTCTGTTTTTCCTATCAGGCATGTCAAGAGCGGATGGAAAATTAAATAATGAATGAGGTTAATGGGTCATGATGGTTACGTGTGGCCCTGTTTTCCATTTATTTCCTCTTTCCCAGGTAAGTCACCTGTTCTAGAGCGCCGCCGAGTCCAACGGAGATAAACGCGCTTTCCCTACAAGCATGTTTGGTTGTTGCTGAACAGAGATCATCACAACATATTAGCCCACTACAGTAGGAAAACCCGGTCTCATTATTGATATTGTTGTCAGCGGTGCTAAAAACCAGTCAATTAATTGATTTGTTAATCAACAGAAAACTGACAAAGTTTTGGTAATTGATTTCTGGTTGAAGTAATTAATTAAATAATCTTTGCTTTCAGCTTCTCAAATGTGAGGATTTGTGCTTTTCTGTTTTGTTTTTTAAATCACTGGAAATTGAATATCTTGGGATTTTTAAAAAACCCATGATATTTGATATAAATTATATAACTTAATTAAAGACACAAACCATTTCTTGCATCCCTAGATGTTAGTAAAAGCAGCGCAGGGATGTGGGTTGTGCACACACTCCCACACACGTCATGAGTGAATGAAGCAGCAGTTTTTGCTGAGGAATGTGGGCCACTTCCCCTGCCGCCTCCCATCACTTCAGCACTTTGGGTCAAAGTATATGAGTGTTCACTCACAACAGAGTGTGTATTATACTTATAAGAGCCTATCACCAACCTTATTCATCTCTGTGAGGCTGTACTTGGGCACAGTGGTGCATCATATGCCAAAGTATTGGACAAATTCAAATTTTCTCAAGATGTTCACAAATTCATAATTGTTATGGTGCTCTTTTGAAGAACGATTGTTTGCTGTACATCACAGGTAAAAATGTAGCACCACATAGAAATAATTCTTATTTGCCAAACATACCCAAATGAATCTTTATAGTATGACAGTGGACAAAGACCCAGTTTATGGATTGAATGTAGTTCAGTGTGTCGAGCCTGTGGCTACTCTCCTGTATGTGTGTCACTGTGCTCCTTTTGTGCCTGGTCCCCTCCATCAACCTCCACCCAGTCCACCATCACTCGATTGATTGTCAGGCATCAAAGGACCGCACTGTGCCCCACAATGCCCCTGTGGTTGCCAAGCAATCAATCGCCACATAAACACACTGGCAAAGGACATTTTTTTACGACGCCCCCCCCCTTCGATATGTAAACTTTTCCATCCAGACAAGGGGGTCAACAACAATGCATTGTTCCTTCCACAGTAACAGCCATTGTGCAGTGGTGAGGTCTGTATTATGTGAACACACTGCCTGTGCACACTCTATTAGGCTTCGTGTGTGTGTCTCTGTGTGTAATAATAATGGACAAACGACATGACTGAAGCCTGTCTTGTCTTTACTTCCTGCTGTGTTTGTTGGTTCAGGAAGCTTCATGCCTTCGGGCTCCCAGGGTTACTTACTCGACACTAAAAGCTGGCTCAGCCTCCTTCATGTCGTCCTGCGGCTCCTCCCCTGAGTCATGGAAGTCGTGCTAAATTTAGCAGGCCTCAAAAAGTAATGGCGTGGCAAGTTCTTATTGAGTTTGCACCCCACAAATGTCTCTCTCTCTCTCTCTCTCTCTCTCTCTCTCTCTCTCTCTCTCTCTCTCTC
>JAVQJL010069280.1:0-13055 GCA_036024295.1 Nannoperca obscura
CCCCCCCCCCCCCCCCCCCCCCCCCCCCCCCCCCCCCCCCCCCCCCCCCCCCCCCCCCCCCCCCCACTTTTGCCCTGCTTTCCCTCCATCTTCCCCTATTTCTCTTTTCTCTTTCCCTCTCATGCTTTCTCTTCCCAGAGCCCCAGAGCCGAGACCTTAATGAAGACGAATGCGAGGAATCAATTTGCAGCATCTTCCTTCCATCTGGCTGGGGCTCGTCTCTGCACCTCAATTAGCACGGCAGCTGGGGTAGAGCTCCTCCAAAGCAGCCCTATTACACACACCAGCGTCTTGAGGAGCAGCTACGGGCATTGCTCAGAGAGGAATGCATCAAAATGGGAGGAATGTGCCACTTACAGCTTAGCAGCAAAAATCTGTTTCTTCTTCTGAACCCAGGTATGAAATGACAGCTTTGTCATACTCAACTCTGCGACATTACATGTTCTCCAGCAACCCACTTGATGGAAGAATAAAGTAAATAAGATGTTCAAGTCAAGTGTTTAAATTTCTGATTTGTTGTGGAGGTAAATTTGGAGAAAAAAAAACTAGACCTAGTAGTAATTGCTTGACAAATCTGTTATCACTATACAACAAATTAGCAATTGTTTGTGCATTTCCTCGTTGGGAAATCTGGAAAGAAATCCACCTGTTGCACTGACAGAGACAAATCTATACATCTGAAAGTAGTAGTTAAAGTGGTTAGCCAATTTCCAATGCGAGAAAGTACCTATGTAAAAATGACCACAAAAAAAGCATACAGTACACAACCATGTATATGGGAAAGCTAACCGTTTATTGGACTAAAGGGATAGTGGCTAAAGGGATAACCGGCTTTGTAGAACCTGGAAGTGAGTTTTTCGGATTCAGTCTTTCATTGCTCTCTCTCCAGGATAGAGGGAGAATCCACCTGGGTCTCAGGTAACAACAGGGAGGATAAAAATACCTAAGAGTACTTAAAAAAGTGGTGTGTATAAAGGTTACGTTGCTCGCTGAGCTGAGATTTTCTCTCTGGTTTGTGCTTACTTGTCGATTCAACAGATAGTGAATCCAAGACTGGCTGCTACCCAGACACAAACGTAAATAACCAGCATCTACTGTTGCTACAATTCGCTGTTTGTCTGTATTATATCAGTGCAAGTCCAGTGTCACACACTGACCAACGCTGACCAAATATTGACATGCTGCTATGGAACTGTCCCAGCTCAAACTGTTAGAGTCCATCATCCTGCATATCAGATTACAATGAAGCTAACAAATAAGGGCACAGCAGTACACTGCCAATATCTAGCATAATCTTGGGCATTTACACTGTAAGCTTGTTATGATGACAAGCTTGGCAATGGATGGTTGGGGCAGACACCAGACTAAAGAGCTCAGGCAGACAGAAGTTTCATTCCTTGGAGGGACAGCTCATTCTGAGGCTATACAGCTCAAATGGAGGACACCCAGTGTGACCTACAGGAGGTGATCAGGGGACTTCTGGAGGCTATTTGGCAGGAGGAAACCTAATTAAGTGAGCAAGAAAGCAAGTAAGCTCACTATTTGTTCATTTATTTGGCAGTAGCTTTCTCCAAAGTAGATTAATTGCCCTTAAGGTAAAGGAAAATTGAGACCCAGAGGAAAATTGAACTTGGATGAAGTCAAGCCTGTACTTTGTCCAAATACTTAGTACTAGACTTTTAAAAGCCTTATTTTGTTTCTCTAAAATCAAGGTGAAGTGTTGCTTTGAAAAATCAAGTTCTGTAACTAGCAAAGCCAACAAAGCAATGACAGTTACTTTGGCAGTAATGTGGGCTGCTTTGTTATCATCTTTCACGCTAAATGGTCCCTTATAAAAACTGCATAGGTGCGTGCACTCACTTAACTGAGTTCCCCCATGTAGGTCATGCATGTGATTCACAACATGCCTGCACATCTCTCTCTCTCTCTCTCTCTCTCTCTCTCTCTCTCTCTCTCTCTCTCTCTCTCTCTCTCTCTCTCTGGCTTCTCCTACTCTCTCACCCTCTTAAACTACTTTCTTAATACCTAGAGGGAACATTCAGCAGATATGTTGAAGCATAAAAATGGCAGTTGATTGCAGTCGCAACACAAAAATACACATGGAATTGGTGTTTAAGAAGAAACAGGGAAGAAGACGAGTGAAGAGGCATAATAATATGCACATACATACAGCCTACAATAATATGCATAAAATGTATAGAGTAACTATAGATAGCCATGCATCTGTGCATATTCAAAAAGCCTGACCCTGCAGCCTGTGACTTACACACACAGTGCCTCTAACAGCATGCCCTGCAGCGATGGATGTACACTCCGCTGGATGAGTTGTACTAAGCTCTACAGGGATGAGAGATGGGGAAGACCCCCTCATGTCAGCATAGAGGAGTCTCTGATGTCTATGGCTATGCATGTCTGTGTGTGTGTGTGTGCATACACGTGTTGATGAGTCAGCATGAACACTGAGTCCTGCCCCTGGGGCATCACTCCTCCCTGGCATTGGCTGTGTCAGCATCAGAGACATTTCAACCAAATATCTGTATATTTACTGCATATCTGTATAATACTGCATATGTGTGTGCATGGCATGTATGTTCTGCACTGTAAGTACTGCAAGTAACAGGGCATCTGTAATTTTATCTAGCAGGCTTGCTTGGGAATTACTTTTTTGTTCGAATCTGTCCCAGTTGTAATCTAGCCAAACTTTTCTTCACACAGAGTACTTTATCTTAACACAAATATAGGCTACACTATCTGTGAATAAAGATCACATGCCAGAAAGGCCTTGAGCCAAGTTCAATGTTCGATGTAACAAGTACAAGGCTCAGTATGTGCACTGAACCATCAGGATGCCCTTGATAATGATTAAAAAGGCCAGAGAGGAACAGGAAGAAGTCCCCTCTTCCACACTGTAGTATCCTTCTACAGTATGTCCTACCATGCTCTCTGGCGTTGCCACCTCCCTCAACCTCTCAACCACTGAGTGGCTGCACTCTCTCTGAAGTCAGTCCACACCAATTAGGCTGTGCTACAAGCTGTGCCTTCACACTGTCAGTGCACATCACCTGCTAGTTCAACACTGCCTATTAAATACGGAGATGACTGGACATGGATGTGGTCGGAGAGGCTGGCTCTCAGGAGTGGTGCTTGTGCGCTCGTTGCGCGGTTGACTCGTGAAGAGAGATACATCGGCACCAATTTTAAAAGCAGAGTCTCAACATCTCCTCAGCCTTTTCTTTCCTTTTTTCTTTTTGTTTGCCAAATTTAAGGTGAGAAAGAGTGGGCGAAAGGGAAGGGAGACACATGCATGTGTGTGAGTGTGTTTGAGAGAAAGAAAGAGAAAAGGATGATTAGTCTTTGTTGGTCTGTGTAAATAGGGGCAATGAAAGCAGCCATAAGAAAGCTCTGCTGCCCCTCTCAGGTAATGGGCTGTAACTGCACACTTTCTGCTGGGAGTTTCACAGACACTCTCTCCAATTGTCCTGCCTCTCTTCCCTTGTCCTCCCAACACTTCTTTTTTTTGTTTTCTTTCTTCCATCATTTGGTGATTTTTCTCCTCTGCTTTCGCATTTTCATATGGTCTCTTTCACTGCTTTGTCACTATCTCTGTCCCCCTGTCCGCCGCTACCTTACCCTTACTCTCTGTCTGCTGCAGTACTGTGTAATGAATGCCCATGGGATATGCATACCTGCTGCGTGCCGAGCAGAGCAGAGATAAATTAGTATGTGACGTGAAATTGGGGAGATTAAAAATTAGGCAGTGATCTACACACACAGCACATGAGTTGTGTGGTAATCTACGAACGGTAAATTATTATGTTCTCAGTCTTAATATTGTTCCCACTGTAATTGAACTAGTCACATTACTGGACTAAGCCATGAAAGTCCACTGGAGACCAATAAAAAGGACTGCTGGTAATGACAAAATGTATTAAATGCAGACTATTGCAGCTATTGGAGAATAGGCATGTTTAGCATCAAATTAAAGAACTGCAGTATCTCCTGAAATCCATGATTACATTTCCATTAAAATTATACTAACCTTCCGAGCTATTAGGTTTAAGACTTCATCAGACCAACAAAGTCCTAAACCATACAGTACTGAATGAGCAAATGAGCCTTTTAGATCTACCACCCATGTAATTAAAGGCCCTACACCCCAATGGTCCACCCACGCAGATGGTTTCCCTTATTTTGCCTGTTTAAACTCCTTCTCACGACCAAGTGGAAATATAAAGACTAAAATTGTTGCATCTGTTTGGGTGGGAGATGTTACACCTTTACCATACATATTAGTTTTTAGCCTCATGAAATTTGAGCATAGCTTCAGCCAGGAGTGGGTGTACAGGGTCTTTAAGGTATGGTATACGTTTTGTAACAAAACAACTAAGAATAAGGGACAGACTGGGGTTATGGCTAAGGTTACCAACAGTTAATGATGGAATATGTACCACGATCTCTGGTGCAGAAGTCACAAGCTTTGTGTCTCAAACCATCCAACCTGGCCTGACCTTCCTTTGCTACTTAGAGTGGACAGTCATTATTCGAACAAACACAAGAAGCTTGTCAGGAAAATGTAAACATAGTTTGTTTTAAGCATGGTGTGGTTTTCCTAATGAGCACAGCATCCACTAGACATAGGGTGAGCATTTTAATAGACTTCAATATCAACATTTAAAATAAAAATGACTTTGCTGTAAGGACACAGAGTGCAGTGGTGCTGTCCTTGGTCCTGAAACACAATGCATGCTGACTGGCTGGGCCTGGAGTCTATAGTGCTGACAACAAATGCAAAGAATTACCAAGATCACCGCCATGTGCACAGCTCTTCCTATGTGGAGCTCAGTCCAGCAAAGCCACGGAAGCTGAAGCTGTCAGTGTGACACGTATGCAATCAAATGTACTGCTCTGATCGTTCTGCAGATCGCTGCCATTCTCATTGCATATTAATTTTAATTAATTTGATGACAAAATTCACTCTTTAGTACCAAACAATGTGATAAAGGCAAAGGTTACTGGAAACGTCGGCGCTGTGCTGTGCTGTGCTGTGCTGGGGTAGTAGGAGCTTTACAGCAATGCAGTGACAGCACCACAGCTAAGTACAGAGTCTTGGGAAGATGTACTTAGAGCTTTAGTGGCGTATGCTAGACAGCAAAAGCTGACTGCAGAGTACTGAGCACCACAGGGATGCCAAAGGGAGACACGAGAGGGAGCAAGACAGAGGGAGGGGGAGAGGAGGGGACAGAGAGGAGGGAAGAAGGGGGATGACAGAGGAGCTTCCATTACTAAACAGAGGGAACATTAAGAAGATTTAATTTGCCTAATGACAAAGGCAGATCCCTAAATGGCTGCGCACTATATTGTAGTGAAGCATATTCCATTAATGCAATACATCTCTGAATATTTAGGTCTGGCTCCCTCAGCTTTTTTCCTCGCTTCAGCTTTTCCCTCCTTATACCCCTCCGTGCCAGTTCTATTACATAATATTGCGGACAAAAAGTACAGAGAGGCTGGTGCGTGTGCATCCATGCTCTCTTTATGTCTCCTTCTCCCCCATCTACTTCTCCGTTTCTTCAATCCCCTTACTCCATCATCATCATCCCAAACGCACGCACACAGACATACACATACACAAAGCAAATAAGCTATTATTCATGCACAGATGCACACTAAGATACAGAAAGGCACACATATACCCGTAACTATAACACAAGCAAATCCAAATTCTTGTCTTGTTTCAGACACACTCATTCAAATCAATGCAGTATGCGATTAACATCAAAGCAAAGTTTACATACCAAGCTCCAGGGTGTGGGTAAAGCTTGCGCATTCATAATTGATGGCTAAACACACACATACCAACACGCACGCACACAAAAGGGGCCCTAACTTCACACTGCCAGTTGCCATTACTCAAACTGAGCTGGAGGACCAAAACACAAAAAAGAAATCAAGATATTAATTGATTGTAAGGCAATATAAATGGATATTCATAATTCCGCACATATTAGGTCATTGACAGAACTCTGCCAAACATACAGTGACAGCCATTCATTCATTCAAACACTTCCTGTTATCCACAGAGGTACCGTTAGAGCAGAGGAAACCTTTACATAGTGAGTGCATTGTTACTTGACACATATGAAAGATAGATTGCCATGTTTGTTAGACCTCGGTTGGCGGGGTTTGTGTTTTTGTGAAGCTTCATTTGTTTCAGGTGGTGCTCCAATTTGTTGCATGTAAGCAGCTCATTTCTCTTTGTTAGCGGGATAATAATGTTCTAAGTCAGAGGACTTTGTTGTGCAAGGCCGGAGAGCCGTTTGAGGGCTGCAACTCTCTATCCTCATAGTCTTTCCTTTCGGACTGTCCCATATGACCTTGCTTTCTGCGGCTGAGTTAGAGATTAGAGATTAGATGGGAGAGAATACAACTGGGGGGATTTAGATTGTTAAAGAGAATCTACGGGTTTTAAGCAGGGATGCCAAAGAGAAAAGAAAGGTCTTAAAAGATACATTAAAGCTGAGCCGCAGTAGTATTGGGAGATGAGAAAAAAGGAAGAGAGAATGTGCGTGTGTGTGCATGCTCGTCTCTTTGTATGCCTTCGGCTAGAAGTGGTGGGAGGTCTTTCGTTTTTATTCCAACACAGTTGTTAATCTCCTAATTGTGCTTAATTACCTGATGGCTGTAATTAGGGCCACTGATAGAATGAGAGGAGCGACCCTCCTGGTCGCCCTGAGAGAGTCATAAAAAGACCCCTGGCTGGCTGAAGCCCTCTCGTGTGTGTGGGTCTACTGTAAGATGAACAAGAATTTGTTGGAATGTGGGAATTTGTTGCCAAGTATGTGGAGGGGTGGAAGAAAGAGCTGGTGTTACAGATGATGGGGATGATTGTTAATTATGTGCGTGTGTGAAACAGAGAAAGACAGAGAGAGAAAGAGAGAGACAGACAGAAAATGAGTTAAAAATGAATTAAAGTGAGTGAGCATATGTTCACTTCACATTTGTCCCTGTCCTCTTCTCCTGCTTCTTCTCCTCTCATTTTTCCCCTCCTAATAATGATGAGGGGTTGACATGGCAGTGGGCCTGCTCTGTTAACCAGCTTATGTAACTGTGCCCTGGCGGCTTGGAGGATGTGCTGACAGCATGCTTTCTCAGCGTCATTAGCAGAGTTACACAGCTGGCTCTGAAATAGGGGGAGGAGCGAGGGAGACAGAGATAAAATAGAGGGAGGAAAGGGGAAAGAGGAGAGAAAGTGTGAGTGGGGAAGTTGGGAGCAGAGCAAAGGCACCTGCAGCCACGAGGTGGAGAGACGGCTAAAGATACAAGAAAAGGGAGGATGCAGGTTTGCCAGGAGCTATGGGACTTCCAGGAGGTCTATCCCAACTCTCCCAGCTGAGCATCGCACTCTAAACACTATTCGCACACCTCAGTCACACGTACCTTTTTGTCCTTTTTTTCCCCCACACTAAATCAATTTTTACTGCAGCAATGCAGAAGGAGTGCCTCAGTTCCACCTATTGCTTAGTTTTTTCCTCAAAAAGGAGACAGACGTGAAAGAATGAAAAATATAGAAACGCTTTCCTCCCATCGGGCGCTCATACAGAATGCCTTCGTGCCCATGTCAGAGGCAACAGAAAAGCAATTCACATGCAAATAACGATCTCCACGTGTACTGAACACAGATTAGAAAAACAGCAACCTTGCATCACAGAGCCCAAACAATGTCGGGGAAAACACGTCAGATAACACTGTAAGTTATTACAGTTACACATGTTGAGAACTTCAAACCGATCCGGAAACTGCACGACAGAGGAAGGTGTCAATCAAAGTGCCTGAACTCCAGCATACGACATGGGCCAATGAGCACACAGTGAGAACACGGTGTGCAATGAGTCAACGAACCCTTTTTGTTTTGGCTGTTAAGCTGCCATGTACATAAAATGAAACGCTGCAACAGGAGTTGAATCAGCAGCCAAAATATCTCTGAGGCAGTTACAAGCAATTTAAATTAAGCTATAGCAGCTATCATTTCTTGGCTGCAGGGAAAGATGGCAATATGAGGCACACAGGCATCATAAATGAGGAGGACAACTGATGATGGAGAAATCTGATAAAAAGTTGATGGGGTGATTCTAATCCCATGCATACCAATACAGCACTGTATTTTTCACTCTGTTTTTCTCTTTCTTGATCCAACATACATAACCCCAAACTCCCACAAAACACAGACACACATGCCCACACTCTTTCAGTCTCTCTCCCCTGTGTGGTTTAGCACAAGCTGCTTGGCTTCGAGCTGAGTTTGATTGGTGGAAGGCCCAGTCCACCGAGAGCTGCGAGCTCAGGGCCTGGATAAACATCCGCTGGGCACAGCAAAGAGACCGAGAGAGGGGGAGAGAGGTGGGGATAGACTGCACATCTCCAATACCCTCGCCACCAGCAACAGCAGCAGCTGCTGCAATCTGAGGCCCCTCGTCTTCAAGTGTTGACAAGACAGAGTTGAGTCTGGAGGAAGATTTGGGTAAAGTATGCTTAAGGAAGTGAGAAGAGTTGAGGACTGTGGCGATGTTTTTTTTAAGGTTTAAGAAGTGGAGTCAGAGTGGAGGAGAGTGTTGCATGGATGAGCATTGAGCAAAAGAGTGGATATTCAGTATATGAATATATGTATGTGGGAGAGAGAAAGAGGGAGACCATGAGGCCGACATATGCATTTGTTTATGTGTTTGGTACAGCGTATGAGGCTTTAGTCAGTCAATACCTCCAGCTCTGACAGCTTGCATTTATGCTCTCTTCCTTTTTTTACTCCTTCTCGCGCCCTCTCGCCTCGGGTAGATACACACAAACACTGTTCTTATATTCTAATTCTGCTTTCCCCTCTCTCTTACTCTTGCACCATTTCCCAAAGTCTCTGCCTTGATTTATTCTTTTTGCTACCGCTCCCATCTCTGCTCCTTCTTTCTATCTCCAGTGGGAGATTTCTGTGGGACAAGTGCCATGTCATGGTGTATGGTTATATAACGTCTGTTTTGTTTGCCTGGGTGTGTGTGTGTGTGTGTGTGTGTGTGTGTGTGTGTGTGTGTGTGTGTGTGTGAGAGAGCCTGAGTGTCTTTTCTGCGCGCGACAGTGACGTCACAGACAGATAACAGGCTTAACACTGACGAGCCCCCCAAATGCCTTGGGGCAGTGCAATGACACGGTTTCACCTCAAAAGCACAGAAACATCCCACAGCAGCGCTTAACACAGAGAGCAACTGCTCTGGGCTGATGGAGAATCTGACATCTCCACGTACACACAGAGGGGCGCCTAAGGAGCCGGTAAACAACAACTAAAAAACATGGGGAAATGAAACGTGCTAGCAGGGTACAAACTCATTGGCTCATTCATTGAGCCCCTCCATACTAGAGCATGGCGGACATGTCATCAGGTGGCTAATTCTTAAAGTTTTATTTATTTTAATTTGTTCTCCTGTGTGGCCCTCGCATGTAGTCCTTGAGGGACATCAACACAGTTTACTAACTTTCACGACTAAATCTGAGGAATTATTGCAAACATGATTATATTAAAGCCTGTATAACTTCTCAATGGCAACAAAAATACCAATTCAAAGTTTAATTCAAAGGTTTTCTTTCTTCTCAAATCAATGCATCGCCACTACAGTTCTCGCAAGCTTTAGCAGGATATCCGTGTGTAACATTTTAGTACAGATGCAGCTAACAAATGGGAACCACTGGTTTAGGTCACAGGTGTAGCCTGTACTTTGTGATGCCCACAAAGTCAAACAGTTCACCCATTCACCATCATCAGAAGTGGAGGCCTATGATATTTAACTGGATCTCTCAAAGCAATTTGAAAATTGGACAATGAAGGGATACAGCGTTGCCTCAGGGCCACGATACTGCCAAACTGGAACTAAGGCTCCTCCTAAGTTGGTGGGTACTCACTGTGATTTGGCTTCCTGAAAGAACATCCCTTGAAGAGGGAGACAGAGAGGGAGAGTGATAGATGTGAAAACTGCTACTGATTTTCTATTCTGTGTGAGGTACGCCGCCTGCGTGCGCGTGTCTCCTGCAAATTTTTGTGTTTTTTTTTCAGAGATTCTTTTAAGTAGCACACTGCAGGCAAACACAAATATCCCCGAGGCTGGGGTGGAGGGAGGGCTTGAAGATGGCACAGAGAGAATCGATTAGGACACACATACATATACACACAGGGCCCCCAGACACTTCCTGGATTGTACATTCATGCACTCCCATTCCCATTCACACACACACACACACACACACACAAATAAATGTTACACAACACCTACCCCATATCACTTGCTCTCCAGAACTCGCCCTCTCTCCATTTATCATTCACAGTTTTCTCATTTTGTGCCCTTTTCCCTGGTCTCTGTTCTCTCCCTCCCCTTTTCTTCATATCCCAAACCCCCTGTCTCACCATTACTTTTCACAACACATGGGAGACACTCCTCCCCGTTCTTTCACTTATCCCAGAATGGATCCTTTCCTTCTCTTTGACTTTGATGAATCATTCTCTCCCACCGAATAATCCAATTATATCTGACAGAACCGTTTCTATGCCACTGATGTTTACCAAGCTAACTACCCATTGCCAGAACTGTGCTGCTGGTTACAAACATGGCCACTCACTTGGCTAAACCGAGAGCATATAAAGCTTAAGTGGGGTTCTATTCAATTCAATTTTATTTATATCATAACAAAGTTATCCCAGGGCTGCCAGTGGAAAAAGTAAACATGCCGCAGTGAGCCAAAAGTGGAACAGTGACAATATCCTTTTACAATAGCTTCACCTCTTTAAGCTCAATTCCTCTAAACATTTCTGACATATTGCAGCAAATGGTACAAACGTTGATTTGTCTGATTTTAATTTAATGAGGATTTTCACTTTGCCAGCTTACCCCCCAAGATGACCGAAAAATAAACAGATTAATAAGAATACTTTGAGCATTGGCTCTGCGTGGCAGTGCTGGTAGAAAGATTTGATTCGGTCTGTTGCCAAGCTGCACTTGCCATGTTTGTACGGCCGCTTTTCAGTGCACTCTCTGTTTTGTAAATCACTTTGGATAAAAGCGGCTGTTAAATTATAGATTAAGCACAAACCAGAATTGCACTTGTGATGAAATTATTTCTTTTCAAGAGACGTTGGCAGATACACAATTGATGCCGGCTGGCTGACAACTGGGTGCAGGTGGTCAGAGCTCAGCGGTGTTTGATTAGGATTTCTGCATAATGAGTGGATACAGGCACTCGCATAAAGACAGAAATTCAAGCACACACACACACACACACACACACATAAAATATTGTCTATCCCTGTAGGGACTCTCCACTGACTACATTAATGTCTCACCCCCTAGCAGAACTAAATAAACTCTAACCCTAACCTTCAAATAAACTGGCAACGTTGTGAGGATCCCACAAGATTGTTGGCTCTCAAAACATGAGGCCAATATCAGGTTGGGGTCCTCACAATATACCAATCAAGAGCCAACACACATACTGTATTTGGCATAATGTCCACCTATTGGTGTTCAACACATGGTGCAGTCTTGCTTTGATATTTGTCTCACTCCCCGTTCGCCCCTCTCTTTGCTGCACTCTGCCTACAATCACGATTTACCTCAAAGACAGCTTGTCCATATTTTGGCCTGATTTGCATGCCTTGATAAAGCTGTCCTCTAAGTCAAGGTGGAAGAGGGACTGCCTGACAACTTGATCATACAAATGAATACTGGAAGCTGCCAACAGAATTCAGAGACAGAGCTTGTGACAAATTCATGCAAATCTGCTGTTTGTTGGGTGAGACATTGTTTGATGAAGGGTTTTCAGATCTCAGTGGTTCTTGTTTCTACAACTTTATTGTTTGGTAATGTCACAGCAATCAGAAAACCTGATGCTGTCTTGTGTTTCTGAGATTGTGGTAATGAAAATACAGAATATCTGTCTTTACAAGTGCCTTAGAATTTTTTATTGCTTGCAAACAAGAGTCACAGCATGTAGCCTATACAGCAGAGACTGACTAACATGTGTTACAACAGATATATATACTTGGCAGGAAACACATCACAACATGTCAGAAGATTCAGCCTTCCTGTTACAACCCCATGCACTGTTCTTAACTATGGGGCAAGTCCCGCTTTGTGTGTCTTATCATAGCCCCATATTCTATAGTTTGACCAATGGGGCAACAATGAGCAGAGTACTCTTCTTTATCTAGTACATGACCATACAGATGTTCACCTCCTCACTCGTCCTTTACATCCCGTCATGAGAGTGTCATGGTACACACAGACGACACACAGGAAAAGTCTGGTACTTTTACAGTCTCTCACCCTTAAATGCTTATACTTATGTTTCACAGCCATCACTATTCGATTCTATTTCAACACACATTCATAGCATTATGTAAATATGAAAGCAGAAAAATTGCAGATTAGTAGTGTGTGTGTGTGTATATATAGTAAAGGTAAAGATAACAGAGATATTGCAAAGTGCTTAACTGATGGTTCTTTTCCTTTGATCTATAACAATAAAAAGGCAATTCTGAAGTTAGACGGGAAGGGCATTGATCTGGTCCCGTGAAATATCAACTACGCATCTAGCCACCCTTGGCTGAGCTCGCCGATCGAACCTTGGCAAGTCATGAGGTGCATGTGTGAGCGTGCACGTGCGCAGGTATGTGAGCAGTGGAAAGATCTCAACCCCCGACCACCACACACAGAGTGTCAGACTGACCAATAAAATTGGGATTATGGGAATAAGATTGGCGAGTAAAGTGATGTCTGCTCTCTTTGCTTTAGCAATACAGTGTGGAACTAAGGCAATCTTTTGGCAGTGTACTCATGCAAACTCTGACAGCCTTGCCCCTGAGTCGCCCATGCTTGGGGAAATGTGCTGAGTTAAGAGTGCTTCATTAATATCTAGAAATCTGGCCGAGTTTATTTGGGGCCCTAAGCCATGACAACTCAGAGTTCAGACCACAGACTTAATACAGTCTATGGTCCAGACCAGGAGGCAGAGTTGCAGTCCTACAC
>JAVQJL010069281.1:0-13250 GCA_036024295.1 Nannoperca obscura
ATATATATATATATATATATATATATATGCATACATTTTTGCAAGGACATATATATGATTTTTGGCTACCTGGATTAGGACACAGTTTGAGAAATTGATTGATACAATACCTTTTTATCATGCAACAGACGGAATATTTATTCATCCTGATGATTGGAGGATCGTCTCATCCTGGTCCCACATCCAGAACCCTGGATGAGGCCTTTCTAAACTATTGAACAATGCTGGAAGAAAACTGTCCAATGGTGGAACCTAATAAACCACAGAGTTTGACTTGTCAAAGGAGGATAAACACAGGTGAAATTAATAACTTGAATGATGGCTGCATTCCATTAAGGTGGTCCAGTACCAGTGATCCTGATGTTGAGCATGGTCACTCAAGTCAATTCAGTTGAATTCAGAAGGCTTTATTGGCATGACATTTGATGTGTGCACAACTACAAGTATGAAAGAAAAAAGGTTGAGATATGAAATTAGTGTAATAGAATACATTTGATTAAATGAAATAGATAAAAGCAATAAAATATTATATGTATAAGTAATGTAAGTAATAAAGTTAGTCTTGGTATGGATAATACAAGATCAATTAGTCTATAAAACATAAAAACAAAAATAAACACATTTTATGGCAGTAGATATGGCAATAGTTCATGTAATTATTTACACCTGTGCATTTTCTGCTTTGATAAGTCAAAATGCCCAAAATGAAAAGGGTGTTATAGTGTATCTGACCCCTGGCACTGACCGCACAGGTACAGATCATTTAAAAGCTGTCTGTCTGTGTTTGGTTTGGCAGCAGCAGTGATCTGATTGGCTCGCGTCCGCACGCTGTGGGCGGGGTTTATGTTGGGGTCTCGCACGAGCGTTGTGAGGACAGTTGACGGCTCGCGCTGCTCGGGACGTAACGAGCGACAAGATTGAAACTACAGGTAACTTTTAACGGAAGAGGACACCCGAGACTACAACGCTAACCTTTGACGTTAACTTTTAATATCGATATCGAAGACTTACGTCAGCGGCGTGACTTTTGTTTTTACTCGGGTCACAAAGTGGGATCCTTTTATGGGCTCGCGACTCAAAACAAAAATGAACCCACAGGACAGGTGCGTTGACAGGTTAATTAAAAGCTAGTTTTTGCTTCTGACTTTGTCTTTGGCGTAGAAAACTCGGGTGACATTAGTCGGTAATAATGGAGCGGACGCATTTTTTGGCGTGCGGGAGCGGCGAAAGTCAGTCGTCGTCGTCGTCGTCGGGTTCGCACACCTTGTCCGAGGGCGAAGAAATGACGGTGGTGCTGGACGTCAAAGTGTCTGGAGACGCAGATGACGGTCACATCTCGGAGTGTGAAAGTATAAACGAAGCAGAGGAGGACGTGGATACACAGTACGACAAGGAGGAGACGCCGGAGGATGGAGAAAGTGATGAAGAAGACGAGGACGAAAAGGTAAACACCCCACAACCACTTAACCACTCATGAGTGACTTTAGCCAGAGGAGACTCAGATGTAGGCCCGTGTTTTGCTTGACGTGTGTGTTCATGTTGAACACAAACTATCACACAACTCTGGAGCTTAAAGAGAGAGCAGAGTTACACGAGGCGTGTCTGTAATCCCCGTTTTAATCCCCGCAAACACTCCTGAAAACGCATTAATGAATCTAACTCCCGCTGTCAAAATATGTGTAAGCAGCCACCTGCTGGAGCTGCTTCTCTCCTGAGCTCGTCTTTGTGATGAAGTCAGTGCAGCACACAGTCTAAGTATAATTCATGCTGCGATGTGCTTCTTTGACTTCACCCCCCCCTTTACAACTCACACTCATCTTGCAGTCGGAGGCTCTCGCTGCAGTGTGTGAGCTGCTGCACTGCTTGAGGCAGATTTTGTGACATTGATCTATTTCAATAAAATTGAATTGACTTGTCTTGGATGTTTTCTATATGGGTTCTGCTCATACATGTTTTTCTTCATTCCGCAACTCTGCAGCCCTAATATGTGTGTCTCAGGCATTACCATTAGTTTACATTGGAGTCACAAAGCCAAGCATCTGACTCTCTGAAAAACAAATACCAGCATGTCAGTTTTTGACAAACCTAGAAAGTGGTTTAACAACACTCCACACTCCTTAAAGACTCTTCTAACAATGAGGTGGAGAAAACATACCATCTGCTACATGAAAAACAAGCTTTTTAACCCAATTTGCTGCACACTTTGTCCAACATGAACACAAATGTTGATTTGTATCGCATGTTACGGAGCAGTATTTGTAATATTTTGTCCACCCCATTTATATCAATGAGGGTAGACTCCATATTATTAACATTTAACATTAACATTACAACCTTTCCCATGGCTGGACTGTTGTATTGCCCCGCATTACCCAATAAACTGGCAATTAAGTGTATATATATATCAATGTTTTTCATACAAAACAGCATGTTAATAGTTTGCTTCTGTTTTACAAAAAGAGCAAGGACACATTATTTCCGACTACCTGGATTTGGAAATACAATCACAACTTCAGAAACGGGTTAAAATCATCTTTGTCGTGCAACCCAGATGGTTTAAACAATGTTTTAAGGCGGTGAGTCTTGCTAAACGATCTTCTGTGCATTTCTTTTTTTGGAAAACTAATATTTAGCTCTTTGATTTGAATGTAATGTTAATGCACAAGAGGCACACACTGGGGCACGCTCTATACTTCTAGAGGAGCATGCAGTTATTGTGGTGTTTATTCAGGAAACAGATGGGGAAAATGAGGAAGACAGAATTCATGTCTCAGCCTTTTAATTTCTATAACACTTTTACAAGGATGCTTCTGCAGACTGGTTGGACTGGCTATGATGCAGCTTGATTGTGTGCAAGGGTGTGTTTGAGATTTTAAGCACTTACCTGACCTATAAACCTTTTCTAAATCATAATATCATGCATTACTTGAGGCTGTAGTTGTGGCTGGCTTGTCTTCATTCGTTGTAAAGTCCAACATAAGCAATGGGGAAAATACAGAAAATTGTGCAACATGATCCATCTATTACTGCACACTTTTTGCCTCCATAAATTCTTGGATGCAGTACAGCAAGATGTGACTAACGGGTACTTTTTGGCATGACACAATCCCCCATCATGAATCAAAACAGACACAGACCTTGTATATCATATGAGGATACTACAAGGAAAACCTTCAAAGTGGAATAATAGTCATTTCTTTGTTTCTACACGCTATGAGAGTTAAATCAGTATTTGTAATCATAGCAGCATGCCCTGCAACATATCCCCACGCCTGGGGTGGTGTCATGTTTGCTATCACTGGTGCTTAACTCATTTGTTTTGGCTGAATAACAGTTTGCCAGGCCATTAACTAAGACTTGGTATCTTCTTTCATTCTGGGCAGCAAAAAGTAGTTTAATTCTCCAAAAATAGCGACCAAATTTAAACAGCCTTTTAAAAGCAAGAGCCAGAGCTGCATGTATTGGATGAAGCCTGGTCCCTTTTCTCCTGATCCCCTTTTGAAATGTCATACCAGTGGCATCTGAAGAGGAGATGTAATTTGACCTGTTAGACTGAGCTAAATAGACATGTCACTGGCCAAAACACCACAAAGCAGGTCAGAGGACCTGTTAGTGAAGATCAGCCTTCCAGTGGTAATACTATAGGGTTAATCAGGGGGCCCTGACCTTTGACTTATGTGTTGCTGCTGTAGAGTTAAAGAAGTCTTTAAAAGGAAAGTCTTCTGAGAACTCACATGATATCACCTTTCCAAACTTAGCCCCGTGCACTCAGTGAGTGAGATATGTACCACTGCTGTGCTTCATGGAGTTTTCCTCAATGTTTATTTGATGCCTATCTTCACGAAATGTCAGTGTCGTTCTGCATCTTTTTTCCGTCCCAGACATCGAAATCAGTCCATCGTCATGGACAGCGATAGACACATTATCTACAGTCAGAATGAGATTATCACAATCTTTTCTTACATGCACAAGATCAAATAACACACATAGATTAAAATAGGTAGCATACAATCCAGATTTATAAACAGATTTGGCCCAGAAACACTCAGTGTGAACTTACACTGTCAGGTATGGTGCGTCCCAAGTTTGAAATTAGAGTCCGTAGCAGTTGCACCTGTTGTTTCACTACACATACATGAATAATGACTTTAAATTATTTAAAGAAGCTGAAACAAGGAAGTGAATAATTGCTAGAGTAGTTGAAGTGATTTTCCCCCCCACATTTTAAACATTCATTGTACCAGCTTCTCAATTGTGATTGTGAATCTCTGTTTTTATATAATTTGTAAATGAAATATCTTTGGGCTTTTGGACTGTTGGTCAGACAAAACAAGCAATTTGAAGATGTCACGTTTGGGCTTTAGGATATTGTGACAGGTATTTTCTGTATTTATTGGGATCTTATAGTCGAGTGATTATTTTACTGCGCATGACGTTGGACAGATTTAGATGTCTGGGACGGACAAAGATTATAAAGGTAGTTTAGATCTTTTTGATCTTGACTTGTGCTTTAACTGCATGAAGACACATTTCAGATAATACATGCGGTGAGTTTGACATTCTCCTTACCAAGGTACACAATCTGTCAGGGTTTTTAATCATTGTGTTGCTTGTCTATACATGTCCTGCTGCTCTTATATCCCCTTATAATTATAAATCCTGTGATCAATACTTTCTCATCTTTACTTCTCATTTTGTGTTAGCAGAGTGTGGGGATTATTGTGCCGGTTGTGTTCATGCTAAATCCCACCATTTCCTATTTGGTTTTCTTGCATTTATATTTGCTGCTGCAACAAGAAATGATTTGTCTTGTGCTGTGTATTTCAGCCTTAAATGTCTGATAATTGAAACCAGTATTCCCACTGTGTTGTGGTTACACTGTGTTAATACAAACCTGAAGTGGGCAGGCCATTTTGGCATAGATCAGTCTCTGGCAACAATAAAAAGATTCTCAAGAGAATACCTTTTCCTGTTCTTCCCACATGCCAGCTTTACTCTTAGATGTTTGTGTAGCAGTTACCTTACAATCAGGTGGATTATCTTCAGCACACAGAGTGAGCACCAACAGAAAGTGAATGTCTTCCTCAGGGATGGGGTTAGATTATAGAACACACCTATAGTTAGTTTTTAAGCATAGTGATCTTAAAGCTGCTATAATCTATGTTTGATGTGGTTCACTGGTGGTGTAAAGTTATCTGAAGTCAGTGTTTTATTAAAGCTACTGTATATTTTTATTATAATAATGTATCAAATGACAGTATGAGAACAATGAGACAATGTGAAAGGCGTCGCTTGTAGTGATGAACCCAAATCACCCGAATTTGCAGCTTTGTGGAGCTTTATAGTGAGTTTCAACTCATTGTTTAACCGCCCCACCCGCAACTTTACTGTTTTGGTTCACTCTCACAGATCTCATAGCGTCGTTTTCAGGAAGAACAAGCTCTAAAACCCCACTTTGCACTACCTGCTCTGCAGCAAACAGCAGACAGACAGCTAGAGACTAGCTGCTGGAGCATTTAGCAGCTGTGGAGCCAGTTGATAGATAACAAAAACTGACCTAAAAGAGAGTGAATATTGGACTTAAATTGATCAGGTGGCCAGAAACACGACTCCAAATAATGATAGTGTTGCTCTTTGCCTGTTGGATGTGTAAATAAACAATGGTTGTGCTACTGAAATCGACATAAAAGGAAGTTTAAAAATGAGTGCATGCTATGAAGGAGTAAGAAAAGTAATTTTAAGCAGGTAGCATAGTTTTTCCATCAAATGTATTGTGCCTTTTTTTTAAAAGGATTATTTGCTTCTAACCCTGTTTTCATTTTTCTTTATTTGAATTTGTTCTACTGACTTTACATCCATTCATCTTTATCTGTCACCCAGCAGGCAGCTGCTGTCAACTGATAGATTAAACCCCTTGTTTGCCCATGCGTGTGTATTACACTGTATGACGTGCCGTATTGTACGGAGCAGTAGGATCATTTACAGCAGGATTACACCTGCCAAATAACAAATTACTTCCCTAAAAGCTAAATCAATAATGTTAGAAAGCTGTAAAAAAGCAACCCACATACAGAGATCAAAACAAACAGAAAATGTCTCTGCTAAAATGAAATGGCTTTCTCAGCACTTCCCTGTGGAGCAGTTTGGTTTGAACAAACTGGCATACTCCTCTGCAGTGAGTAATGAGTTTGTTCAAATAGGAAGTAACCATGTGTGACACCTGGCACTTAGCAGGCTTCATTAACTGGAGGACAAAAACAACTAGAGTGGTTTGTTTAAATCGGCGCTTCTCTGTTTAGCTTAACCTGACATTTATTTATCTCATGAAAGACATTCGTTTGGTCTGGCTGCGTTTGGCTTCTGGAGATCCTGTGTGATACAGAAAATAAATGAAAAGGAGGCTGATAGAAGTTCAGCCAGGCATGGACGTCACTTTACATACATGTATAATAGATGTTTGACTTCAATTTAAACGTGCTGCTCAATCCTGCTACACCAGCTGGAGCTGAAATGTTGTGATTAGTCAATTAATTGAGCAGTTGATCCAACAGAAAATGAATAGCAATAAATTCACAGCTTTTAGCTTCAGAAACTTGATAATCTGCTGCTTTTCCGCTGTTAACTCCAATATCTGTTATTGTTGGCCTGGATCTGGCAGCTAGAAGGGAAGTGATTCTTTCTAGAAGTGTTCTCAAGCCAGCAGCTGGCCAACAGGGGAATCATCATGACTGAAATATCTAACATCCGCTAATCCTTACACACTGTGTAAGTGGAGAATGCTATTTAGTGTACAGAAATGTGTGACAATTTTCAGGACATTTGTTCATGTGAAGTTTATGTTAATTGATTATTGTTAAAAGGCCACGGTGCCCATTTGAAGTTCAGTTTACTCGTTATAAGGAGTCTGATTAAGCTCATGAATGCGGTTACATAATGTCTTTTGTGGCTCTGCTGGAGCTCTTCCAAAGTGACTTAATAATAGTGTTGCAAATACTGGTTTTAAACAGGATCTCATTAGTTGCATCATGGGAAGAGATTGTGAAGTGAAGGGTATTTGGGGCATTGTTCGTTTTAGGGGCAAAAAGTCAGCATCTATTAAAACTCTGCTGCTTCGATTTTACCCTCTTATTTTTCTCTTTCTTACAAGTCCCCCAAACTATATAGAAGAAAAACCAAATCTCTGTAAAGCAGTTTGCTGACACAAAGTGCTTAACTAACTGAACATTGTCAAGTTTTCTTTTTTTACGGTCAAATGTGGCCATTGATCTTGGCTGTGTTTGTTCATCTTATGCAATGGATTGACTAATAATGTGTTTTGTTTGGGGCTATGCTAGACTCAGAAAGTAGTTCAGTGTTGTATTAACATACTTCTTTTCAACGGTGTAACGCTGCAACAAGTATCTCTGACAAACAGCAAGTTTCCAGTGTCTGGAGGTTGTTGTTTATACGTTACTGAAGTTAATTGAAACCAATGGAAGTTGACTTGAAGTTAGGAAATGCACATTCATCAGTTTAGTAATCTCTAGTTTGCTTTGTTAGTATCTTTCTCTCAGTTGGGTTTATGATTAAATGCTTAGAGTGCATCTTAACTCTGGACTTTTTTGAGACATGTACAGTATTTTGAGGTCATGAAGAGACTAGTAACATGTTTAGCCTGAAGCCAACTGCTGAAGGATGAGCTGAGCGTGCTGCTGGGTGGAGCGGTGCTGCGGTTAATATAAGAAAACAATGGCTCAGCTGGCTCACAATGATGCCAGCACTCATTGATGTAGGGGCAATGGAAAAACAATTTAAATGATCAAAGTTCAGTGGGTTTTCCAAATTGAATTCCTTATTTTAAACGACAAAGTCGAGCTCTTGACAGCCTTAATCTGATGTAACCCTTTGGTTTATTTTATTAGGGCCTGTTCCCTAAAGGGCAACTGTCGCACATTGCATCAGTGCTCGCTTGTGTATCAATATTTGCCTCTGTTTGACAATGTTTAACTCTCTCTTTCTCTCTATGCACTGGTTCTATTCCTCTGGTGTGTCCCATAATAAGCAGCCACTTATTTAAGCAGGCAGCCAGTCGGGGTGATTAGAGGAACGTCCAGTCAGTGTCGGCGTATGCTTTGTGCTTAAGAGGATTACCACAATCTGGTTAAGACTCTTTTCACTCGTACGTTGGACTGTGTCTATCCAGGATCCATCTTTTGATTTTTGACTCTTCTTTCCTGTAGTTTGTATGCGTGCACATCTGGGTTTAATCAACACCGTCTGTGATGACCGCGCTTTGGAAATGTGATACAGGAGCTTAAATTTCTTGCTGCCTGAACAAAATGTCTCTAGGTCGGAATTTACCTGCATGTCATTGTGCATCATCGGGGGAAAGAAAGGTAATACACCCCGACCTCTGACACTGTTGATTGGATTAGGAAGCAGGGTGAATCTTAGGTTCCTGTAATGTATTTTGTTTTATGTTAGTTTGCATGTTAAATAATATTGATTACTTCTGAATGATGTGTCACCATAGTTTTTATTATTTTAATTTGGCTTTCTGTGAGAAGAGACTAAATGTTTACCTGCATTTTTAGTATGTAAAGGAGACAAAAATAATATTTCATGTTTAACCCTTAAAATTGAGAGACAAATCTTGCACCGATTCAAATTCCAATGGTTTGAATCTAATCCGTATAGGATATGAATGTTTCATAGCACACTACAATGTAGATGTAAGCAGATTTATGTTTATTAATGTGTTTGTCAACTCCTCCTGTGGGCAAGTGAAGGCTGGTGTAGAAAAAGGAATGAATGACAATATAGTATAAGTTATATATTATAGCACAAGTATAATTGTTTGCAAATATTGTACATTAATAAACACTTAAATGTCCTTACATCTGCTTACATTCACATTAGTTTGCTATAATTCAGTATTAAGTCTTTATGATAGTGCTTATAAATGCTAAGTAGGGGGGTTTAAAGTAACGTGATATTCTCTACAGTTAGCATTGTAGACTGAAATTAAAATACAGCCTGCAGTAAATAAGTAGTAAAAAGATGATGTAGCAAGTCAAACTTAGAAGTGCCACACAGTGTCACCACAACTGTGGAAGCATTTCATACCAGTAAGGAGATTATTACGGAAAGAGAGTCGGTAATAATAAGACAAACGGTTAAACGGCATGATCATTCACTCTTTCCTGAAAATATTCCTGTTGCAGAAATAGTAAAAGTTTCCCGGCTGAATCTGGAGAATTTTCTTTTGCTGAATTGAGCATCTGTTTACACTAGTTTACACTAACAGATTGGTCTTAAAAAAAAAAGCAAAAGCGAGAAGAGCATTAAATTCAGAACCAGATTATTTCCGTTCATTATCAATCACAGTACAATCAAGCTAGACAACAATTCAAATATAACATATCACACGATATGCTGTACTTTAAGGAACCAATGTGTCACATTGAAGATTTATCTTTTTTTTCTTCTTATCTTTAAGTTTCATCTCTGACGTGTCTCATACCTCAGCCTAGATATAACTAAACACAGTTGCCATGCTGTATACGCTCACACTCAGCACCAGTGTCCGCTTGTTACAGATATAATGTACATGATGTGTATAATGTTCATGATGTATATAATGTACCAGTAATTGGACTTTTCTCATCCAGAATCTCCACAGCTTCCAAATGTTTTTACAGCTGTAACACTATGAAAGAGAATGAGCTTCAAAACTGTTGCCAATATTCCCACAGTTCTACTGCCTAAAATAATGTTGCATATCAAAGACCGAATACTCCATTGCTTTTGGCAATTTAACCTTCTTTTATAGCTTATAATGTGTGAAACATTCTCTGCCTCGTGCCTTTACTGGCAATAAAACTGCTAAATAAAAAGCTGTTCTTAATGAGAAAGGTCAACTACGTAAAGCAGTCTCTCTGACAGATATGTTTAAACAGGGTACGTCAATGCATTTCTTTCATATTCATTTAGTGAAAAACAAAATCATTCATACATTCAGTCCTGGCTGAAATGGAGAGAGAAAATAAACGAAAAACAGGCCATGTCTTCAGTGTTCCCTGTGTTTCACAGCCTGTGTATGACATTTTTCTCAGCTGGCATGTTGACATTGTATTTCCCAGGAAAATACAAGACATGGGTGCTAAAATCAAAGGAGGATGATGGCTGAGAAGAAAAAAACTAAAATGGAAGCTAGTAGTAAGATACAGAGGCAGTAAAAAAAACAGCTTAATTCCTAGCATTTTACTTTCTGCAGAATTCTGCAAGCATCAGCAGGGGTGCAGTATAAAAAGCCTGAAAATAATATAATGAAAATAATAAAATAAAAGAAAGATCTGGTAATTATAATAAGCAAAGGTGAAAACTTATGTAACGGTGTAGATGCTGTAAGAGGGAGAACGGGGTGACAGACATGGTGGGAGGGTTAAGGAGGGAGATGAGTGAGGGGTGAGAGAGGAGACAGAGGAAAGATGGATGCAAGAGATGAGGAGGAGACGAGACGGGGCCTTATGTGTTTAAACAAATCAAAAAGACATGGATGGATTGTGGAACAGAGCAAAAGGGTGTGAAATGGAAAGAGTGGGAAAAACTGCCAGAAGTGACGGCGGTTACACTCACACTCACAAGGAGGTTTGCTGAGGCGTCCAGTCGGACTCGAGTGTAAGCTTGATGGAAATGAAGCCTCATGCATCAGAAGCTTGTTTTGAAACTGTAATTTGCATAGACAAAATGAATAATACAGTATATTACACATTAAGCTGGGTGGAATTTTAAACAACCAAGAAGTGGACGGTTTTATTGGCTTTCAATAGTGAAATAAGCATAAAATTATTGATATTTATATCAAAAAGTGAACACAAGCAGCGGTAAGGGTTCCATTCTCTGTGTAGCTACAGGGTACTAGAGGAAATCAACAGGTAGGCCACACACACTCTTGTTTCCTTGGGTTGAAACCTCAGATTGCCACGGTTACATGGTGATCATTAGTCCTTTTGATTGGTTGCCGAACATCAGAAAAGGAGGGTCTTATCCAATACAAGCCTGTCAGGGGCAGACAACAAAAAGGGAGGGGAAAGGGGGAGAGAGACAGGAGAAGGATAGTTGGTGTGCTGTTGTGGAGATTGTTATGGACAATGGATAACAAACCTCATCCCCGAAGAGTTCTGTTCACCAAAATTAATTAAAACTAACACCTAGCTGTGATCAGTCTGTGTGCTACCCCGGCTTCATCACACAGCCTGGGGGGAAAGTGACACTGTAAGAGACGAGTCGAGCTCGCTGGGGTTCAAGTGAGACCTGAATCCTTTCTGAGGCGTTAACCGATGACACTCTGAATATGTTGTGGCCTGAAGGCTTAGTGTTGATTAATTCCCCTAGACCCAACAACAAATCATTTCTCCAGTAGTACCTCTGCCGTGACAAAATGTACAGTAATTGTATCACTTTCACTCTTCAGATTAGCACATCCAGGCTTCTGCACTTCTTCTTTGTCTGTATGTGACGTATTTCCAATATGACACGGTTCATATGGCGGGTTATGAACATAAAACGTAACACATTCAAAGTGAATGCTTCAATTCAGCTACATCATCTGCAGAAAATGTTCTTTTTTTTATCAGACTGTATCCAGGTATTTGGTGTAATTTAATTGGAATGATTGTGGGCTAAAGTATTTCTGAAATAGTTTTTTCTGCATGGGGGTAAAGCAGTGGAGTAAAATCCAGACCTCCAGGCCTTCAGCACCTGCGGGCCACGGCATCATATTCTCCCCAGGCGGAGGTGTTCTTTCCCCGGAGACAGCCTAATAGAGGGTCATCCATCCAGAGCCTCGGGTGCAGTCTGGCTGATCAATAGAGTGCCACACACACACACACACACACACACACACACACACTGGTGCTGCATATACATTCAGATACAAAGTATTAATACGACACAGAGCCATGCAGGCAAGTGAAACCACCAAAACACTTGCAATTAGCTGCAAAGAAGCATTCACACACATTCAGAAATATAAGAACGCATAATAATGCAAACACAAGAAGACTCTATGAAGAAGACATGCACCCAAAGAATCTCTCTCTCTCTGTTAACCCCAGCATCACAGCTCAGGGGGGCATGTTGAGCCCACAGTGATCTGTCTTCATAGCAGCAGCATCTGCTCTTGTCCCTCTCTGTCTGCACAATATATGAGTGGGAGGTAATTGCAGTGCACAGCGCCATCACAGTGACATTAACACATGATGGGGATTAAGTGAAGTCCAATACTGCAGTACCAATATTATCTTTCTCTATCACCCCCTCTCTGTTTTTTGAGGTGTGTTTGGTATTGTTCTTGCCATTCTTATGTTATTGTTTTGTCTTTTGATTTGTTTTCTGCCAGATTAATGCAGTCATCTGGATTGCTACTTTCATGGACCACTTGCATGATAACTAGCGCTATCATAGAGGCTGTCAACAGCTTTTTCAAGATTATCTTTACGGCTTTTCTGCCTGAAAGTGTGTGAACTCATATAACGTCAGTAATGCTATTTGCAGCTCTGGTCACAGGCCACTGAGCTCCCGGGACACAAAGACGCAGGTTGGCCTGACATGTTGTGTAAAAGATAGTGTGATGATACAGAAGGGGAGAGTAAATCTAAAGACCTGCTGGCACTATGTACATTTTCTTAACACAGGAGCTACACAGATACACTTCTAGAGACACAATATTCATCAATATGTATACGTTGTAGTGTTTTTAATACAAACTCATTTTAGATACAAAAACTGCAAAAAACTAACAACCCAGTGTCTTTATGTTTTGTCAGAGATTATTTAAAATCCTGTCACATATAATCTGTTCACTCAACCCCGATGAGTCATTATTTCTGCGAAAGAGCATCAAACAAAGGTCAAAACAAATAATTATAATCTGATTGCTGTGCTTATTTCAGTAACTGTAACATATTACAGCTTCAGTTTTTTTTCCCCATAATCAGATTCATATAATCCTGTTACATTTAATCCCTCACTCACCCAACCCTGATGAGTCATCACTTCCATTAAGAAACAGTCACACATATTACACAGCTGTTATCTTCCACAGCCTTTTATCTTGCTTTGCTCTCAGCCAGTCCCCTTATCTTCATAAAAGCAAGCTTTTATCCAGTGTTTCGCTTATAGCACTGTCTTGGGGGTAGAGTGTGTGTGTGTGTGTGGGGGGGGGGGGGGTAAACCAGGTGTGTATAGCGTAGAAGGTTTCTGAATTC